>JARHVA010002825.1:0-205000 GCA_037957365.1 Torreya grandis | reverse complement strand
ATCACCTTTGATCTAGGAATAAAATCTAGATCTAGATTCATGCATGCTCATTTCTATGTGAACACCTTTGTAAATACGGAACTTCATTCATTGGTGTTTTTTCATACCCATTTTTAGGTTTTTAACTAGAAAATAGAGTATTAAAATTTTGTTCTTTGTGAAAATTGTCATAATTTAGGCCATATATCTAAGCCTTATCCCACAGTCATTCAACATAAATCACCTTAGCTCAAACCTTCATGGAATAAAAAAGGAGTATCATTTAAATAATCAAAAATGATTTTAAATGTATAATTTAATATATAAAAATATAATAATAAAGTTAAAGAGACACTTTCATAAGAATAAATTATTTTAGAAGAGGTGGTTTGGGAAGAATGTAGTTAGGGCAAAGTAGAAACTAAAAAGGATATAGAGGTAGTCAACATAAAATAAACAAGTTAGTTGCATTACCTAATTATTAATTACATTTTCACCACTCATGAGGTGGGTTAAATAGTCTAAAATATATAATATATGGTTAAGAAAATTTTAAATCAAGTTTTGTAAAAAAATCCAAATCAATTCGATATCCTATTACAACTTCAAGAGGACTAGGAAACTTTTTAGAATGTCAATGATTCAATCAACAAGTTTTTAGAGGAAAAATAAATATAAAAATTTATAAATAAACTAATTTTTTATTCCCTAAAGTAATATTAATTGGGGGAGGTATATTCCCAAGAGATCCCTTCAACTCCCAAGCATAGCATCAAAACTAAGTTTTCATCATCTATCACTACCAAGAGAGGGAACAAACGACCTGCTATCCAAACGCATCTTAAAATTTGGAAATCATATAAAAGATAAGTTTTTTAAAATATCATATAAGTGGAAATTTCAGATGGACTTCAATCCACTCTTCCTTTCTACGGAGGTAACCCTTCCCATTTTAATTAATTATGTTTATTTATTCTTGGAATATTAGAAGAATGTATAGTTCCTATAAACAAGGAGTGTTTAAAGATTTTTGAATATGTCACAAACCTAATATTTTGGAAATTCAAGAATCTAAAATTGATGAATTTTCATTTGATAATCATAAAAATACATATTGGAAGGATGTTGGAGCTACTTTTTCTAGTTCAGTGAGAGCTTCAAGGCATCTTATTACATTCTGGGACAATAATAAACTGATTAGGGAGACTTTTTAAAAATCAACTAATCACATTATGGTTATTTTCATGGATACATTAGCTGGTAGGCAATGGATTTTTTTATAACATTTATGCCTCTAACTCAGTTGATACTTGAAAAAAAACATGGGATGATTTAGGATATTTTATAAATACTTGTAATTATTTTACTTGGATTATGAATAGAGATTTAAACTCTCCCCTTTATATAGGGATACAAAGGAATTAATCAAGTTTTTTTTAGATAGTATGGATAAATTTTATTCCCTCATTATAGATATTGGTTTATTATATGTGGAATTAAAAGTTTATAAATTCACTTGGATTAATAGGATGTTGGGAGAAAATTTAATCTAATGTAGGCTTCATAGAATATTCATTTCTATAGATTGGTTGGCTCAGAAGGATTTCATTTTAAAATTTATACCTCATGTATGGTGGGATAATAATCCCTTAGAATTAAATATAATGTAAAAATATGCTAAAGAGTATAGACATCTATTTAGAATGGAGAATATGTCGTTCACCCATCTAGAGATACATGACATAGTGATGGAATGGTGGTATCCAATTATGAATGACAAAACCATGTACTAGTTAGATATAAAAATGATTAATGTCAAGATAAAAATTAGATAATGGAATAAATAGATATTTGGTAATATTCTTATTCATAAAAAATCTCTAAAAACTAAAATTTCTATGCTTGAGTTTGAAATAGAAAGTATTGGGTATGATATAGACACTCAAGATAAAGAAAAATAGCTAATTTATGAGTATCACACAATTGCTACAAGAGATAAGAGTTTATGGTGACAAAAATCAATAAATTTTTGGCTTAAGGAGGGGGACAAGAACAATCATTTTTTTCATATGTCCATGTTGAAACATAGAGCTCATAAGTCAATCAAGGAAATAATAGATAGAGAAGGACAAATCATTTTTGATAAATATCTCATTTATCAAGAGAGTGTAAGTTTTTTCAAAAAAGTATTTAAGAATGATTTCAAAAGAAATATCAAATTTTAATAAGAATTTTTGCATGTTATTTTAGATTTGGTAAACTAGGAAAATAATTTTTCTTTTATTGTGGCTACATCTAATGAAGATATAAATTTGTTATCTCCAAAATAAATCCTAAAAAATCTCCAAGTCCTGATGGATTTACATAGCCTTATTTTATACATAATGGGATATCATTGAAGATGATTTGGTGGATGTGGTTAAAATTTTTATTGAATATTCTCAAATGTTAAAAGAATATAATCACACCTTTCTTATTTTAATTCCCAAGAAGAAAGGAGATATTATTTTTTTTGACTTCAGCTCAATTAGTTTATGTAATTATATTTATAAGATCATTACTAAGCTATGATCTTTAATATTACATCCAATTATAGAAGTTATCATTGAGGCTCAGCAAGGAAATTTTCTCCTAGGTAAGTAAATCCAAAATGGGATCATTGTTGTCCACAAATTTGTACACTCAATGCATAATAGCCAAAGTGATGGAATGGTGATAAAATTAGACATAGGTAAGGATTATGACATATTAGACTAGATATTTTTAGATAGAGTCATGAGGAAATTTTGTTTCAAAGATAAGTTTAGGAAAATTTTAAGGTCTTGCATCTCTACTTATATTATTTTTATTCTTGTAAATGGTGTGGCACAAGGTTTTTTCAAAAGTGGTAAAGGAGTGAGACAAGGGGATCCATTATCCCCTTTTCCTTTTCATCATTATGGTTGAATATTTAAGCACATTTATTTAAAATAAAATGGTAATTAGAGAGATAAAAGGTTTGAAACTAAATAAGAATATAGACCTAGAATCCCATAAATAATTTTCTAATGATACCATCCTTCTGGCATAGGCATCTATTAAGAAAGCTAAAATTTTAAAGCAAATTATAATTATGTATGAACAAAATTATAATCAAAAAGTAAATTTTGATAAAAGTTTGACTTTATTTTTCAATACACCTTTGGGGAGACAAACTATAATTGATCAAATCTTGGGATGCCAAATCAAATAAACTCCTTCCTTCTATTTGGCCATGCCTCTCTTTAGAAGCAATCTCTCTCTTATAGATTAGAACACTCTAATGGATAGATTTAAAATAAAATTGGATGGATGGAAAGGGAAGCTTCTCTGTTAAGTGGGAAAACTCTTACTCATCAAAAGTGTTTTTTAAGATTCTTCTAGTCTATCTTTTTTCTCTTTTTAATCTACTTAAGATCATAGAATACTAAGTTAATAAAATTCAAAGAGGTGTAGAAGAGATAAATAGAATTCATTTGGTGTCTTGGGAAAAATTTTGCATGGCTAAAAGAAAAGGAGGTTTAGGCATTCAAATTTTAAATTGGATGAACAAAGATCTTCTCTCTAATTGTTTTGTATATTTATAAAAAACAACTATAATTGAGATAATATTTTAAGATTTAAATATGTGGATGGAAATGATCTTATTTGTATGTTTGAAGATGAACAATTTGTTCATGGATCTCACTTATGGAATTTTATAAATTATAATAAAGAGATTATTTCCTCAGGTTCTAAATGGAAAATAGTAAATGGTATTCATGTTAATTTATTTAAAGACTCATAGATTTTAGACCAGCCTCTAATCTCATTAGAACCATGACAACACATTTAATCTCACATGACCTGCTATCCAAACGCATCTTAAAATTTGGAAATCATATAAAAGATAAGTTTTTTAAAATATCATAGAAGTGGAAATTTAAAATGGACTTCAATCCAATCTTCCTTTCTATGGAGGTAACCCTTCCCCTTTTAATTAATTATGTTTATTTATTCTTGGAATATTAGAAGAATGTATAGTTCCTATAAACAAGGAGTGTTTAGAGATTTTAGAATATGTCACAAACCTAATATTTTGGAAATTCAAGAATCTAAAATTGATGAATTTTTATTTTATAAACATAAAAATAAATATTGGAAGGATGTTGGAGCTACTTTTTCTATTTCAGTGAGAGCTTCAAGGCATCTTATTACATTCTGGGACAATAATAAACTGATTGGGGAGACTTTTTTAAAATCAACTAATCACATTATGGTTATTTTCATGGATCCATTAGCTGGTAGACAATGGATTTTTTTATAACATTTATGCCCCTAACTCAGTTGCTACTTGAAAAAAAACATGGGATGATTTAGGATATTTTATAAATACTTGTAATTATTTTACTTGGATTATGAATAGAGATTTAAACTCTCCCCTTTATATAGGGATACAAAGGAAGTAATCAAGTTTTTTTTAGATATTATGGAGGAATTTTATTCCCTCATTATAGATATTGGTTTATTATATGTGGAATTAAAACATTATAAATTCACTTGGATTAATAGGATGTTGGGAGAAAATTTAATCTAATACAGGCTTCATAGAATATTCATTTCTATAGATTGGTTGGCTCAGAAGGATTTCATTTTAAAATTTATACCTCATGTATGGTGGGATAATAATCCCTTAGAATTAAATATAATGTAAAAATATGCTAAAGAGTATAGACATCTATTTAGAATGGAGAATATGTCGTTCACCCATCTAGAGATACATGACAGAGTGATGGAATGGTGGTATCCAATTATGAATGACAAAACCATGTACTAGTTAGATATAAAAATGATGAATGTCAAGATAAAAATAAGATAATGGAATAAATAGGTATTTGGTAATATTCTTATTCATAAAAAATCTCTAAAAACTAAAATTTCTATGCTTGAGTTTGAAATAGAAAGTAATGGGTATGATATAGACACTCAAGATAAAGAAAAATAGATAATTTATGAGTATTACACAATTGCTACAAGAGATACGAGTTTATGGTGACAAAAATCAATAAATTTTTGGCTTAAGGAGGGCGACAAGAACAAGCATTTTTTTCATATGTCCACGTTGAAACATAGAGCTCATAAGTCAATCAAGGAAATAATAGATAGAGAAGGACAAATCATTTTTGATAAATATCTCATTTATCAAGAGAGTGTAAGTTTTTTCAAAAAATTATTTAAGAATGATTTAAAAATAAATATCAAATTTGAATAAGAATTTTTGCATGTTATTTTAGATTTGGTAAACTAGGAAAATAATTTTTCTTTTATTGTGGCTAATTCTAATGAAGATATAAATTTGTTATCTCCAAAATAAATCCTAAAAAATCTGCAAGTCCTGATGGATTTACATAGCCTTATTTTATACATAATGGGATATCATTGAAGATGATTTGGTGGATGTGGTTAAAAATTTTATTGAATATTCTCAAATGTTAAAAGAATATAATCACACCTTTCTTATTTTAATTCCCAAGAAGGAAGGTGATATTATTTTTTTTGACTTCAGCTCAATTAGTTAATGTAATTATATTTATAAGATCATTACTAAGCTATGATTTTTAATATTACATCCAATTATAGAATTTATTATTGAGGCTCAGCAAAGAAATTTTCTCCTAGGTAAGTAAATCCAAAATATGATCATTGTTGTCCACAAATTTGTACACTCAATGGATAAAAGCCAAAGTGATGGAATGGCGATAAAATTAGACATAGGTAAGGATTATGACATATTAGACTAGATATTTTTAGATAGAGTCATGAGGAAATTTTGTTTCAAAGATAAGTTTAGGAAAATTTTAAGGTCTTGCATCTCTACTTATATGCTTTTGATTCTTGTAAATGCTGTGGCACAAGGTTTTTTCAAAAGTGGTAAAGGAGTGAGAGAAGGGGATCCATTATCCCCTTTTCCTTTTCATCATTATGGTTGAATCTTTAAGCACATTTATTTAAAATACAATGGTAATTAGAGAGATAAAAGGTTTGAAACTAAATAAGAATATAGACCTAGAATCCCATAAATAATTTTCTAATGATACCATCCTTCTGGCATAGGCATATATTAAGAAAGCTAAAATTTTAAAGCAAATTATAATTATGTATGAACAAACTTATAATCAAAAAGTAAATTTTGATAAAAGTTTGACTTTATTTTTAAAATATGGGGAGTCCAAAAGACCCCTTTTTTAGGTTGAAGATATATACTTAAATCATATTTTTCTTCATGGGGATCCCTAATAAAACCAAATCCAAAATTCTAGAGGTCAAAAACAATGAAGAAGTTTGGGATATTCTCCAAATAAGGGAACTGAAATTTTTTATGCACATAATATAAGGTTATGAAAAATATATCTTGAACTTATTTGTTTAATCTTGGGATTAAAAACATCAAACATCAATGGGGTCTTGCTTGAAATATATGAATAATTAATCGCTCACATCACTAGACTGGATATGGAGGTGATAAAAGTGTATAAAATGGGTAGAGATTATGAGAAAAAAACTTTATTCTAGAATGTGAAACTTCAAAGGTACTGAATAATGGTTTTGATCATTAATCCCTATCAAAACCATATGGAGATGTGGTTTTACATCTCATGAAATATATATCACACTAGAATGTAGGTTTAATGTTTTGCATTGATCTTTATTCATCTTTCTCAATTACCCTAGACATGTTCTTCCCTTGAGTTTACCTCTCTACATTATATTTTATATGGAAACCTCCATTGAAAATGTTAAAAAGGTCAAATACATAGTTTTAAGGCATGAAGGAGTAGTGTTTATCATTCATAAATATTTTAAAGGTATGAATCAAATTACCCTGAACTTCTTAAACCGCATAAAGGTAAATATGATGTTAGTTAAGTGTAAAAGATTTGGATTAAGTATTTGGGAAGTAATAATTATAAATATAAGGAACATATAAAAACCAATAACACACCAAAATCATAAGTTACAGACATTAAAACTTGGCTAAAAAGTGTTGTTAAACACCCTTCAACTACTAGTCAAAAGGTTATAAATACTAGCAAAATTAGATTATCAATGGGGATATCTATCACGATTGAAGATGTAGTTGGAGATAAGGAAGAGTCCAACACCCAGAAAATGTCTAAAAGAGAGAAAAAAATACTCAAACTAATAAAGTTGATAAGAGAAAGAGGAAAGTGAAGGATTGATCTAAGTAGAAAGAGTTGGAAGAATTGGTAACCCAATCCCATGATCCAAATGAAAATTTCAATGCCATGGTTGAATCTCTAAAATATAATCAAAATATGGATAAAATTTAAGAAGAATTAGATTTTAAAAAATTGATAATAAGGTTTTTTATGAGGGAACTATTTGAGATTTAAGGAAAAGTTAAAATCTTCTAGTAAGATAATGATATATTTACATATAAAGATGATAATAATGACCACAACATTCAAATTCAAAGACTTTGAGATTGGGTTGGTACCCTATAATGTGAAAATGACAAATTTAAAAACATAAAATATTTGGTTAATTTTAGTAAGGCTACCATGAATTAAGGAATTCAGAATGTTGATAATTTAAGAGTTCACATGGGAGAATTATTTGATACGAGAACATCTTATAAGGGAAAAAGAAAAAACATTTTATTTAATGAATGCTCTAAACTCATAGATAAGGAAAATTTACTTCTTAAAATTGATTCAAACCTAAAATACATGAAAAGCTATTGGGAGGATGTCACAAGAAACTTGGACATGTACAAGGCTTTTATTTCCTTTCTGGATGTTTTTTGTCTTTAGTGTTACTTAATCTATTTATGGGTTGTATTTTGGTATTTTTAAAGTTGCTTCTATGACTATTTTTTTTTCTCTTGGGGACTTTGTTAGTCCTTTTATTCCCTAATTTTTTGTTTTCTTTATAGGGAATGGGGTCCATAGTTAAAAAAATATCCCCTCCTTTAACCTCAATAAAAAAAACATATAAGATTAAATGTATGTAATAGAAACATAAATTAAATATGATCTTATTAGAATGTATTATGTGGAAAAATTACATGGTATTGAATATAGTTTTGGATGTAATGCATATCAATACTAGTGAACTACACATGTAAAAATATTATTATTACTATTACCATCAACCACTTCTTCTTCCTTATGATTAGTTGTAATAGGAGGAAATTCATAAAATTGACAATATTAATATTCAAAACAAAATTCAATCAAATATCATCCTCCAAAGACTTTATAAACATGTTTAATCTTTCCTCTTTGTTCTCCACTTGAATTTCAAACTTATTTCTCCCCACTTTTTCTAATCATACACTAATCCTTGTGTGTACCTTATAACCAAAAAAAAATCCTCATCTATATATTATGTTATAGAACATTGAAGCATAAATATTAGCATAATGGAGACATAGCCAGAGGGATAGTTTTCTAATAGTTGACAATCGATAAAATTTGACATCAAAGTCTTAGATGTACAAAAAAATTTAAATAAAAAATATAATAACAATTATCATGTCCTCCTAATACATATAATTCTCTTCAAAACTATTCACACAAAAATTAAAACAAAACTAGACTAAAATATTATAAATATGCATGTATCCATTGATCACAAAATATATTTCCATCACTTGGGGCAATAAAAACTCAACTACCCCTTAGAAATTCTTCATTTTTACCAATGGATTCACCAACTCTGATACCAAATGAATTTTTTTTAACATATCAACACACCAAAATATAAGTTAGTCTATTCATAAAATAATATTACACATTTATAAGGTTTTAATATTATAAATACTAGGAGATATGCCTTACCTAATTTCATTCATATTCCTAAAATATCTCTTAATATCTTGTAATATATCACTCCAAACTATGAATTCATGAGTTAAAATGATATCTAAAATCTCTCTCTCTCTTTCAAGTCTATTTAGGTGAGTTGTTATCCAGATAAAAATATAACAATAACCCATAAATACACTCATAGTGAAACACTAATTCCTAACAAAAAAATGAAAAAGATTCACTTCATGTGCACTAAAATGTAAGGTGTGAAAATCTATTAAAAATATAAATGTTCTCCAATATATGAAAAGGAAGAACACTATACTAGATCTAACATACACACAATTAGCTCCATTATAAAGGATTGATGATGAAATAAATATATTTTTACGATAAGGATATCAAGGATATTATTAGGGAGCCTAAGCAAGGAACTCATGAATAAAAACAACCTATATTTTAGATGTAAAAGAGATAAACTAAAGAGAAATAAATTACATTATGTATTAACCAATTGGTATCTAAACTAAGGGTTTAAGTCAAAAGGTATATAAATAGGGATACACTAGCTTTAATAAATATCATAAGATAAGCTAAGAGTGGAGAAGAAGGAAAAAACATAATAATTTATCATATAAACATATAAAAAAAATATAATAAAGATTTTATAGATAGGGATATTTATCTTGGATTGAATTATCAATTCATCAATCTCCCCCTTGGCTCAAGTGGCACTTTATGAGATACGATGTAGGTGAATATTCAAATGGTAAGGACAAAGACCTAATTATCCTTAATTATTTAATATAATTTAGATTCCTTCTATTTAACTTAAAATACCTTGAGCAAGACTGGACCTCCATAAGAATAAGACCATATATTATTACTCCTCTTCTTATAATAAAATAAGGTTGTACAAACAAATAAAAATGGTGTGTGTTTCTCATAAAAATGAGATCCAAGATATATATATATATATATATATATATATATATATATATATATATATATATATATATATATAACTCATAAAATTCTCCTATAAAATATGTTTATTGAATTGATATAAATCAATACTGTATAATAATCAAGACAAAAAAACATTACTATCTTAGCCATGCTAAGTTAATATAGGAATGAAAAAATAATATAAATTAGGGCCAATATAGTTGGAAATGGGCACATTTAAGAAAAACTACATCATTTATGGTTGATTTAGTTGTAAACACAAGGGAAAAATAAAACTAACCTAATTTTGATTGAGTTAATATATAATAAACTTGAAACTAGGTAAAAGAAGTATAATGAAGAGAAAAGAGATCCAAACAAGGATATAATGACTGGGTAGAAAGATAATGTGTGTAAATAGATATATTAAGAAATCATGTGACAATAATATATTGTAATGTAACACAAGCCATCATAAATGTTGATCCTGGTGCATTCCTTAGGATATGCAATCAAGAAAATAAATGTGTTGATGAGTCCTTCAAAGTAAATTATCAGTGAATAAACAATATAGGTGTATACAATGGTAGCCAATATACCAAGATAGTTTATTATATAGAATAATTCCTACTATTATTGAGGGTATTCAATTTATTCACATATATTTTATAGATTAATGTTTATTATAAATCTAGTGGCCTATAGGTTTCAAATATTGTTCTTTGCTCATAATAATTCATACAATAATATAAAATTTTATTTGAAAGATAACAAACCTTCTTTACTAGAAATTTTTATTACATATTATGGTGCACTTTATTATTAAGTTTATCTATAATTCTCCATATCATCCATTACAATATGGATGATTTTAAATTATTTAGAGGATGTCAAGACATCATAATAGGATTTATCTCATGTATTCTTATGCAAATATTTCGTTTTAAAGGCCATAATTGAGTAGATGTCAATTATACCTTATGCATATACCTATCATCATGTATTATGAAATATTAGTTTAATTCTTCTCCTTAGACCTTGTTTATACATATGTTTTTATTTCAATGTATTAAGCTAATTATCCTAAGTATATGATTATTATCCTCAGTAATTTTTAAATTAAACAAACTAAATAACTTATAAAACTATGTGTCATTTAATATTTCCAATTGGAAAATTGAATCATTGTTGATTTTGGGTGGTAGAAACCACATGGGTTTAAGATTAATTTATTATTGGGGGTATCCTTATTCAAATTAATGGTAGAAAAATTAAGTGGAGTACACAAAATAATATTGCCTAAATAATTTTTAAACCAATCATTAAAATTTTCCTAAAGTAAATTGATTTTGGCCCAAGTGGAATGCAATAATTTGTGAGATTATCTTTTAGAAATAAAATGTAATGGGAGATAATAAAATATTTACCTTGGTATCCTTATTTTCCTTTTCAAACTTGAAATTTGACCAAAAAAAGGTGCCTTAATTGTATAGCTTAGGAAATTAGTTGAAAAAAACTTTTCCTTTTTCCTATCAATGAAAATATTACACCATATTTGGATATCTCTTGTAAATTATTTGAAAAAATATATGTATTCCATCTTAACCAAGGAAATGTGCCACATTTTTAAGATGAACCAGTTCAATAAGGATCCATGCTAAGAGGAAGAGATCCAAAACAAGATTTGAATAAGATTGAAGACTCTTTTAGTGGTTGTTTCTATCCAAATACCTTGCCTAGAGCACCCATATGGTAGAATAAAGAATCTGAAAGGTTTTGAAATTGTAGGTTTTTTTCATAGGAGCATCCCTTTTACAAATATTTGTCTTGATATTCTTATCAATAAGATTTTGGAAAAACGTATAACATAATATTGACACAATCTAGTATTTTTGGTGATATAGGAATTTATTAAATGAATTGATAGTGCTAAAATAGCAAAAATCCTTAGATATGCTACATTTGGGGATTTCAAAACCTGTCTAGGTAGTATTTATGCCAAGTAAGTTATATTTGGGTATTCTATTTTAATGTTTGCATTTGTATTCTTTTTTAATGTTTTAATTTATAACAATAGGGTTCTAGTGTTACCTTTATTTTCAAGTAATTTTATTTATTAGATTATAAAATATCAATATAAAATAATTGCATAGCACCTTATGGTTATGCCATAGTGCTTTGGAGGTGTAGGGTAGTGAGTTAGATGAGTAAAAGGGTTATAAAATGTGTTTTTGCCTCTTAAATTCTATTTTAAGTGGATGGTTGTGCCTTATAACCATTAAGGCATAGTTTGGGAGTTTATTTTGTATTTGGGTGGTGTCATACAACTATAATTATTTAAGTTGTATTATTTATTGATTTTTAAATCTTTACTAACCATTTGGGATTGTGTAAATTGAAATGATTTGGTAATTTAGTTTTAATTCTATCAAAGAGAACATTAAAAATTATACATAAATATTTCCTTTTGAATTACACCATATAGTGATATATTTATTAATGTAATTCTATTATGATTGAATGAAGTCAAATACATGCGTATAAATTTATTTTCTTCTTAAAATTTCCATTGATGGATATGGAGTTCTATTTGGTTAAGTTATTAAGCCTTATATATTCTTGGTTGGGATGTATAAGTGGTTGTAATCTTCAATTTGAACAAAAAAATGATAACCATTATAGAAACTCATTACTACATGAATACAATATAATATATGACATTAAAAAATCTATATGTATACTATCATATAAAAAATATATATATAACTTATATGATAGTTTATATAGAGAAGGATACAACTATAATTTTAATAAGGTTTTTTTGATTCTTGACCACTCTTTAAACTAATCCTAAATTGTTTATTAAGCTGAACACATGAAAGAGTGTTTTTCATCTGATTGTTATGTCGAATGCAAATGAGTAATATTAGTCATTATTACTTATGATGTTGAATTATGTAAATTAGTAATCATTTGATAATTATATTATTACCCATCTACCTTACTTATATAAATAGTTATCTTCTTTATCCTTTATATGTTTTTACAGATCATAATTTAGTCTTTAAAACTCAGCTGGATTTAAGCTTGAAATGATAGATAGATAATTTTATAAAATTTGAGAGAAAAAGTTAGGTTGATAATATTATTATATAATATGATCATTTTTATGTATTTATTAGACACCATGTTTTTGAAAACATTTTACTTATCATGATAATATGTTGATATATTATTTTCATAAGTGCATCTAAACCACCTCATTTCTTCTTATGAATTCATGATTCACCATGATTGAATGTACAAGATTATGTTTAGAAAAACTTATTGATGTATTTATATGTTTTTAGATGCTTATAGGTTATAATAGAAAGGGTGATTATTTTCTAAGGGATGTTCTTTCTAGATAAACACTGACACATTTATTGAGTGCTTTGGAATTTAGGTGTAGAGTTTGGATGGATGAATATTACTTTGATTTCTTACTTAGTGATTAAATAGATTATGTAAATACCCATTTATTTTAGTGTTTAATAATCCATTTGGATTGTGTTGTATTCAAATATGTACACTTAAATAATTTATCATTGTAAAGAAATATGTATTATTTTCTATCAAACCTAAGAAACAAAACATTTTTTATTTGATAGGTAAAATAAAGTTGGTTTTAAAAGGGTCAAAAAACCTATAGTTTAGACAAAATAAGACACAAATTCATGAAAAAAAATCCCCTTAGACTACCAAGTGGAATACCATCATAAAAAACCTATAACAACCAATAGGAAAGTAGAGAAAACAAAATAACAAATATGAAGTACTCAATAAATCACTTTAGGTCTTATTTGAAGTGGATTTATCCTTTGACGTGACTTTTTCATTATCCTTATTATTATATAGTAATAGATATTGGTTGGTTCTTCCCTAGGTATGTTTATAAGTGAATTATAGAATGACCGATCTTACCTTTGACTAAGGGATTCTTACTCTCCTTTTTGCCTTTGACGAAGGCTAGATGTCTTTTTTTAGATCCTGACCAACTAAACTATTCCCTTTTTTTACTAAGGGACTTTCTTGTCCTTATCCCTATCCAACTCCTATTTAAGCTTGACTATTTTTACCTCCAGTTAGATCCAATATTTTATGAGGGATAAAATAACCATCCCAATGCCTTATAATTTATCCAATAAAATAACTAGTTTCTTGATCTGATCAAAGTTGTTATCTACAAAACTATTGAGATCCATACTCTTAGGACTAACTACTCCTTTTGACAGAATGGACATGGTTCTAGCTTTATTACTTGAGGATTATTGTGAGAACATATAATGGTGTTCTAAGGGAGTTAACCTAGCAAAGGGGGAGGAGTATTTTAGGAGGGTTTAGTTTGGGTAAATTTCCTCATTTCCTAGCAATCCAAAATATTCCTTATAAGGTTCATCATCTATGATATTCTTGGGAGGGGTGTCTTATGAAGAAGTGTCTTCTGTTAGGGAATCATCAACCATGGAAATGGTTTTTGTGTCTGTGGATTTGAATTATTGGATTAATATAAAGATGAGGACATGTTGTATTATATCATTTTTATCACTAATCTAGAAATCAATCATTGTGGCTTGAAGGGTTTTAAGTAGGTATTATGGCAAGGTGATTCTATAATCCTATAAATTATTAAAAAGTAAAAAGTGGTGAGAGAATATCAAAGTATATTTACCTTATAGGGTCACTTATTCCATGATTTTTAAACATACCTCTAGCCACCTACAATGAAGGTCCTACCTTGGAAAATCCTTCTTGTCTAACTTTAACATTTCTTTCTTCCTATAAATGTTAGCTTTGAACTCTTGATTTGCATCCCTTAGCTAGGTATAATGAACCTCTATTGAAATCACTTTGTAAACTCTTTGAAATAATATAAGATAATTTCATTTTATACTTTAAGGATAAATGTTATTTATTTAATTTTGATTTATGTAATGTATTTAATCTATTCATCATCTGTAGGTCCTTCATGCATCCTGCTATAAGATTTTTAGTTTCTTATAAGTTGTGTGAAGTTTTAACTAGTGGAGTTTCTCTTAAGTGTCATAATTTCATATTTTCTTACATAAACCTATCTATTTATATCATTCAATTTCTAGGTCTCTTTTCAACCTCCATGAAAAATATTCATGTTTGTAAACCTATCATAGAATCCGATCAACCCTTGTCCCCATTAGACTCATTAGTGGTCATGAAAGTGTCTAGGTTGAGAATGGATCATTGAAAATTTTGTGGATCACCACACTTAAGTAGGTTTTTATTCATGTATTTTATCCCCTCTTTTCATTGAAATATATTAATTTTTAAGAAGAGATATTCAAATTGTCATACCTGAGGATCTAGCCTCATTAACCCTAGAGGTCCCACCCAACATTGGGTAACCCATAGCCTAGGGTCGTTCCCATGTTGAAATAGGTTTAATAGTAGGAATTGAACACTTATACTTTTATCTAGGGTGAAACCTAAGTCTCTAATAGTTTATGGCACACCCAGTGGGACCCAAAGACATTCTCTTTGGCATGGTTGAAGTTTGTAGTTGAGAACAAGTATTTGTAGTAGAGGGAAACATTCATCATCATCAAAAGTTAAATATGATCTAATTTATAGAGTTTATAGCATCGTCGAGTCAACACCTATCATGCCAAAGGTTACTAGAAGATAATCTAGTAAAGGTATTCCCTTTGAATTCATTAAGCTACCTTATATTTCATATACAATAGAAATATTTAATAGGATAAGTCCTCATCCCAAAAAAAAGTATTCATCTCTTGGTTATATTATTTTTTCAAGTAGTACAATCCTCGCTTTGCAAATGGAAAGTACCATAATACAAGCTTTTATACCCTTCAATGGTCAAACCCCTCTTAACCTTCAACAACATGATGATATCCCTAATGCCTCCTTGAAGAGTCTACCATAATTTATAAGAGAAATATCCACCACCCCTATAGAGAACATATATAACATTACAAACCTTTATTCAATACATAACATTATGTAAGAGAATATATCCATGAGACTATTAGCCACGTCCTTGAGAGGAAAATCCTTGAAATTGTATAGGGGTCTAGATCTTGTCTCAATAAACACTTGGGATGAGTTTGGTTAGTTCCTTTATAAACATTTTGAAGATATAAGTGACCATGTATAACTTTTTAAACAATTTACCTCAATCAATAAGGTACCCCAAGAATCTATGGTTGATTTCAATTACATATTCCAAAATACTTGGGATAAGATCCCTATCATTATTAAACCGACACCCAATTATGCTTTTCTTTACTATTTTAGAGCATTTAATTCAGAAATTGTAGTCATGATTAAATCTATAGGTGGGACAACTCTACTTGGGTATTATGAGTTAGCTATAAGGGCAAAAAAAATTTTGATTCAATAAGGGAAACTCATGTCAAGACCTTTCATGCCAATTTTTCCTAAGATTTAGCCAAACCCACATAAAATTGCTCCACTATCCACCCCAAAAAATCAAGCCCAACATGATTATAGTTAAATAGATAAATTTACAAGGATTGAGAGCTTGTTGAAGGCACAAAACAACAAGTTGGTGGCTCTAGAGACATAAAAATAGAATTCATATAGGTTATACCAAGGTCCCTTCCAAGCCCAATACCCTAATCAATCCTATAATAGACCCCCTTATCCATCAAATCAACAATCCTAAGGATAAATTAGTCAAGGTAGATCTTATAATATTTAAAACCCCATAAGTGGAAGTATCTCAAGAACTTTGGTCCCCACATAAAACAAACTTACACAAGAGGGTTATAGTCATATAAAATTAAAAAAATGGTAACTTGAGCATGGATAATAACACCCAACCCATAGGTCTCTCCTTCTTTCTCTCACAACCCTCTTAGTCTTATTTTCACTAATTCCCAATCATTTGTAGCCTTCTAGATTTGATCCCAATTAAGCTAGGACCCTCTTTTCATGACCAATCCATCCCCTTGGTCCTATCTACTAAAGAAAATAGTGCCACACTAGGACTATAGTGATAATTCCACTCCTATCTACTTTTGACACTATTGTCTATGCTCATTTTTTACCCCAACATTCAATTCCTTCTAATTTCCCATCCTTATCCTTTTTATCCTAATGCGATCAAATTCAATCCATAACCAATAGATCCCTATAATATCCCATTCAAAGATAATTTGTAAAGTGTTGGAAAATATCACAAAGTAAGCAAGAATATAATCAAGACTACTCAAGCACATTCCCTTATTCTATGCATACAACCATCCAATACTATTTCTAGCTTATTCAAATCTTTACACCAGTCCCTAGTCATCTTGAGCACACTTAGTTTAGCATTTTCTTGCATTATCATATCACAATTTCACCAAGCACATTTAAAGGGAAAACTACATATGGCTTGATCCCTCTTCAGAGTATTAATATGTAGGCAACATACCCATACAAGGGGTGTAGATCCATGTTTAATGAATCTTACACACACTAACCACCCCCTCTTGTTCAAAATTGATCAAAGTAAAATTGAAGATAGGGTTTGAATAGAAAATATACTTTATAGAGAGCTATATAGACTTTTGTCAATCAAAAATTTAGAGACAAAGTCACACAAATCTATCAAACAAAACCCAAAAAGCTTAGATCCTTAGGACAACAACATCAGACAAAGATTGCAACATTGATGCCACTCCTATCCACTTTTAGTGAACCTATCCAATTAGAAAATGAAAGTTAGAATCTTATTTGTGATAGTGTCCTAGGCCTACACAATGAATATTAGATCCTATCTTATTTAGATCAACATAGTTTAAGGTAAGTCCTATTTTCTCCCTCTTGTTACTATTTTTAGAAAATATCTAATTAACAATAAATTTAAAAAATTAGTATCTTATTTACCACATGTTATTTACTAATTTATCAATATAGACCCTTTAACTAAATTATGAATAAAACCCCAATTATTCCCAAAATTGTTAAATTATTTGGTGGACCCGACTTACTTTTTTTTAGCACAAAAACCCTAAAAACCCTAGGGTAAAATTCCTATTAATTTTTCCTATAAATTTATAAATTTTTGCTCAAATATTTAAATTATAAAATCCCTTCAAAATTCAAAATTTAATTGTTCATTTAAAAAAATTATTTTTCTCAAAACCCTAGTTACACATACTAGGTCCTATTCAATCAAGCATTTCTAATAATTTTCTAAATTTTTAGTTGCATATTTAAATCATAAATCTAATTTCATTTTGAAAACTCAATAATATTTTGAAAAAATATCATTATCAAAACCCTAGTTACACATACTAGGTCCTATTCAATCAATCATTTTCCAATAATTTTGTAAAATTTTAAGTTGCATTTCTAATTCAAAAATCCAATTTC
The DNA here is from genome assembly GCA_037957365.1 of Torreya grandis. Lineage (NCBI taxonomy): Eukaryota > Viridiplantae > Streptophyta > Pinopsida > Cupressales > Taxaceae > Torreya > Torreya grandis. Next base: position 186,824 of record JARHVA010002825.1, on the reverse strand, counting down.
ATTTTCGAAACTCCATTGTATTTTAAAAAAATATAATTATCAAAACCCTAGTTTCACATATTAGGTCCCAATATTTTTCCAATAATTTTCCAACAATTTTCTGAATTTTTACTAGCATATTAATATAAAAAAAATCCCTTGAGAATTCAAAATTCAATAGTAATTTCAAAAAAAAAATTCTAACCCTAGTTACATATATTAGGTCCAACTGAATCACAAATTTCCCTATAAATTTTTTATTTCCTTTTTACTTGCATATCTAACTTAGAAATTTACTTTCAATTTCAAATTTTCATAGTACATTTTTAAAATAATTATATGTCAAACCCTAATTGCATATACTAGGTCCCATTACTTCTTGAGGAATCACCTTTTATGTTTGTAAGCTCTATATCCTTTTTATGCACATTCTAGTTCCTTGTTTAGATTATATCCATTTAATATTTTATACTATTATAGAATTTGTTTTCCTTATGCCACCTAAGTTCCTTGCATCTCTTCCTTTAAAATGAAGTGAAAGACTTAGTGGAAATACTCCTGAATTCACCTAGATTCCTTCAACTTGACCATATACTATGGATAAAAAACTAGTTCAAACTATAGATATAGATTTGTCACATCTAGATTATACCAATTTCAATGAGAATGATTCAAAAAATGAGAAATATGATAATACCAATGATGATATACACACTGATGCTCATGGTCCACCACATTGAACTACTAATCTACTTCCACCCATTTTTGGTAATTAAGTTGTACTCAACAAAGATTTAATCCTCCAAAGTTTTAGAGAAATACTTAGGGAATAACCTTGAAATCATAATCTTATATTACAATATCTTATAGAAATAAAAAAGGATAAACAAGTTGAGTTTTTCATTCCTATAGAGTATCCAGTTACAAATGACATTATAGGGGAAACTATGTCTCAATAACCCCTATAGTAACCCAACCTTCTTGTATGCCACCATATATAAATAGTACATCTTTGTCTCCTAATGTGGAAGCCCTTATGCAAGATTTAAAATCTCTTCAATCCAAGGTGTTTCATCTCAATTAAGGTGCCTTTAAACCTACACAAGATTTAAAATCTTTTGCTCTACTACATACACCATTGGCTCATCACATTGCTTCCACACCTTTGATATAAGAATTTTTTCAACCCAAGCTTACTCTTTATGATGTTAAGGGGAATCTAAAGACACATTTGAGATATTTTCATGTAGCATGCTTAGACTATATACCAAATGATTGGCTACTTACTAATCTCTTTCCATGGAGCCTAAGGATTATGCCTTACAATGGTTCTATAGTTTATTTAATTAGTCAGTCAGTGCATTCAATCATTTAGCCAACATGTTCCTATCCCATTTCAACATTAACATTAGTGACAAGGTTTCATATGCCCAAGTTACACAATAAAAACTAAGGTCAAATGAGCATCTCACAAATTATGTTCTTCTATATAAGACTATCTTGGCTAAGATAACTAGCCCCATGGCCAATCAAGAGTTATAGGATCTCTTCAAACAACATCTTCTACTAGATTTGCATGAATTAATTATGATCAAAAGATTCTCTTCCTTCATTGAATTGTGTCACACACTAAAGGAAAGAAAAATCAAGTTAATTTCAATGGGCAAACTAAAGTACACAAATATCTCAGAAATAACCAACAAGAGTAACAATAAATCCCCATACAAAATAAAGGTTAATGATAACAAGACTCAAAATTAACTGATAGTTAATTCAGCTTTGGATCCCCCTTAGCATGTGGTTTTATTAGCACTTCCTCAAAAAACGTTTACCAATTTACCAGTTTATCCAACCAAAGTTTTACAATAGTTATTAGATTGTAACATCATATATCTCCCTCTTATTAGGGAATTTGACCCAACAATGCCTCTTCCATGGGGATATGATCAACATGCATTTTGTGAGTTTCATAGGTTACCAGGACATACAACAAATATATGCATTAGTTTGAGACACAAGATATAGGATTTAATAGATGGTAATCATAGTGATCTTGGCACTTTAATTGAGCCTCCTCAAGAAAAACAAACATAGGATAAAGCTTTGAAAATATTCGTAGATCCTTTTCCATAGAATTCTAAATAAGATATAGGGGATCAATCAAGGGTTTACCATGCATATCATACACATCCCCCACCAAATACAAATAAAGCACCTTTAGTTGAGTTACATCCTTTGAGCAACATGATTGGTGTATACAGTTCTAGATTTCCCACTAGACCTTCCATCTCCTTCTTAGAGTAAGAGATCATTGAGGATAATAAGGACTATCATGCACTCTTTATCAGAGCTCACATTCATAATCATACTATTCATAATGTTCTCATAGACAATGGATCTAGTGCGAACATGTGCACTATAACATTATTGTATTATTTAAAATAATCAAAGATAAATATTACACTAACAAACATAGTTATCAATAGATTCAATGTGTATATATAGAGTTCATTAGGTGAGATTGTAACTAATATATAGGTTGGTCCAATACACATGGCCACACCATTCACTATTATTCACAGTATAGGAGTTTTTTATATGTTACTTGGTTGATCATGGATTCAAAAACTTTGAGTAGTACCTTCTAAAATTCATAAATTCATGAAATTCATTCATGTTAATTAGGTTATTATAGTTAGTGGATTTCCATATGATTTATCACTCCCCACTTTAGAGCCATCTTTTACACTATAGTCACCAATTTTAATTCCACTTCTAGTTCTAGTTTCCCCACTAGTTATAGTTCCTCCTTCAATTATAATTCAACCACAATTGAGGCATCCATCACCAACACATAAAATTAATACACCTCCATGGCATTAAGATTCTAGATAGCTTATAGATATAGTGTTCACACCTAGAGTAGTATCATTGAGATCTTAGGCATATACTCATAGAGAACATGTTTAGAGAGCTTCTCGTACTGCCAAATGGGTCCCTAAGAGGCCTGTAATTGCATCTAATTTTTAGAGTTATAGGGAGACCCAATAACTAGTTTCTACCTCAAAAAATTTAGAGCATTTATAACATATAAATATTTTAGAGCCATAGTCTCAACATTTCCATCAAGCTTCATGATCATGCATGATTCCTCATCTTGATACAAGACACCATGAAAGGGAGTCTCCCATGTGACTCATCGGTTAGTATCATCCTTTCTACACTTATTTGTACATAGTTTCTCAATATTTTCTTGTACATAGTCTTTATATGATCTCTTGTACATAGTTCATAAACATTTCAAAAATTCAAAAACATGATAATAATTCAAAAAAACCAAAAATATTTCAATTTTATACATAATCCATGCTTTACATTTCTACTATCATACTAGACTTACATCTATTTGTATATGTTATTGTTTGTCAATTTATCTTCATTACCATTCTTCACTTGATTTCTTTTGAGTGTGTATAGTGACTTCCATACCATTGATTACTTCATTCTACCTATTGAGGGGGCATCTTACTTCTACATTGAGGCGTACATCAATATACATATCCATTGGAGTCATATTCTATATGACTTCACCATCCAGGTTATGTCAGTCCTACACTACACACTATAGTTATCATGTTGATGTAAATTATTTACTAGCTTACCTAAATTATTCTATCGAGACTCACTAGTATATAGGACTTGTGTATTTCCTAGCATATACATAGTCTTATACTAACATGTATTTCATACTTTCCATAGTGATTTGATTAGTTATATTCAATTGTATCTATAGTTATTACATGATTTCCTTCCTTGCTTTACGTAGGTAGATATGATTACATTTATGAATTCCTATTTTGTCTTCAATATGTGCTATAGGAAATTTAACAATGTCCTTTACTTATATTCATGTGTGTGCCTTTGGACATTTGTCAATTTCCCTTACCTATACTCTTTTATGTGATTATGGCTTTCACACCAACTTGCTTGTTTCAACTATATTTGTATGTAACATTTGAACATGCCTTGTATTCTTGCTTTCCAGCTTGAGTGACATATGCCCATGTCCCTTATTTTCTTGTATCCTTAGCCATTATTATAAACTTATTAATTTTTACCTTGTGTGCTTGTTGTCTGTTTACTTTTCACCATTTTCAATGCCTTGATCCATATAATGTATTATCTTCATTTCTAGATGCCATGATGGACATCATGATCCATCCTTCCTTGCCAACTAATAACTAACATTTCTAGTTCAATTTTAGTATACTTCACATGATTTTAAATTATTATATCTATCTAAGCATAACCCTATTGATCTAATATTATCTCAATACAAACCATGCTATATTTTGAGATATCTTGTCAATTATTATTGCTATATCACATATTTTTTACCATGACATACTTACAAGGCTCTTTCTTCTAAGGGAAGTCATTACAGGGTCTCCATTCATACCCTTAAAAGAGGGGGTAACAAATAGGGGTTTTATCATAGAGATCATAGATCCTATTAACTAAAAAATCTAGTTTTAGAAAACTCAAGACAACAACTAAGCATTAAATCAATGAAGAACAGACTAGGTAGATAGTTAAGAATATATAAAAATCATCAGATTTATCTGAGATAAATAGCACCAAGACTATAATATAGTGTTAATGGTGTTATTATCAATTTCAATCACTCCTATATAAATAGCATAAAAACAATAATTTCTTGAAGTAGGTAGAAGAGTAGGTTTAGCTATAAATTTACACTGCTAGACTAGTTTAAAATAAATAGTTTATTACACATTTTGCTCAAAGAATATAGATATAGGGGTCATAATACATGGAATGATGGATCTCACTTTCATTTTTAGATATGGTAGTTGGTATAACTTCTATATTAGAATCCATGTTCTAGACATCAGTGATTGGGGGTAATTTGCATGGCACATTTGTTTCTTTTCTTTCCTAATTTAACATTATCCAAACATTTTTAGTAGTTTCATGCCTTATTTCATCTATAGGTGGTTGGTATATTTTTAGAGTGATTTTCATACAAGCCTACCCTCCACATTCTTGAGTTCTTGAGTGGCTTACACATAAGCTATATTCTTAGTTTCAGAGTGGATTTCATACAAGCCTAATCTCCTTCTTTGAAAGTAGTCAAGAGTGGCCTAGTTTCTAGCATACATTCAACTATTCATGAAAACATTCTCAGATCATAGTACATTCATGGGATTCAAGATCCATCTCATATGTTACACATTTCATACTAGTATCAATTTATAGCTTTACTTCATGGGGCAATGATGGATCCAAAGGACTAGCTAGCCTTTGTATTCTTGAGCTACCTATTTAGAGGGATTGGACACATAGCCTAAACATCGATTAACACATGCATGCCCACCTATCTTTACTTAGTAAGTAATGATGGAGTCAAAGGGCTAGCCTTTGCATTCTTGAGCCATTTTTTGAGGAATTGAGTGCTCATCTATGTTCATGATATTAATCTTATTACAACATCATCTAGCATTACTCAGCATCACTCAACATCATTACAAGTTTTCTATTGGTCTATGTACTTGAGGTGTATTCATTCCTTTCTCTTCCTCTCTCTTACCCATATTTTTATTTTCTTATTTTAGATATAGCGTCTATAATAAAAAATAATCTACTCTTTGTTTTCTTATATAGAATCACACTTCACATCATGCTCTCTCTATGCACTCCTAAAATCACATAAGCTTCATGAGATTCACCCTTGTAGGTAAGTTTAGGTACAATTTCTATTTTTCCTTTATCCTAGTATTTCACTTTGATACATGATTATAATAAAGGAGGGGGGGGGGAAATTTAGTCATATAAAATGGAAAAATTGGTAAATTGAGCATGGTTAATGATACCTAACCCATAGGTCCCTCTTTCTTGCTCTCATGGCCCTCTTAGGCTTATTTTCACTAATTCCCAATCATTCATAGCCTTCCAAACTTGATCCCAATTGAGCCAAGACCCTCTTTTCATGACCAATCCATCCCCCTAGGTCCCATCTACTTAGGATAATAGTGTCACACTAGGATTATAGTGCCAATGCCACTCCTATCTATTTTTGACACTATTTTCCAGGCTCATTTTTGGCCCCATCGATCAATTCCTTCTAGTTTCCCATTCAATAAAATTCAATCCATGACCAATATATCTCTATAAAATCCCATTCAAAGATCATTTGGAAAGGGTTGGAAAATATCAGAAAGCAAGCAAGAATATAAGCAAGACTACAAAAGCACCTTTCCTTACTATTTGTATATTCCATCCTATACTAATTCTAGCTTATTCAAATCTTTACACCAATCCCTAGTCATCTTGAGTACACCTAGTTTAGCATTTCCTTGTATTCTCATATCACAATTGTACCAAGCACTTTCAAAGGGAGAACTACATATGGATTAATCCATCTTCAGAGTATTGGTATGTAGGTAGCATTCCCACATAAGGGGCATGGATCCATATTCAGTTAATATTACATGCACTAACCCCCCTCTTATTCAAAATTGATCAAAGTGCAATAGAAGATAGGGTTTGAAGAGAAAATATTCTCTACAGGGAGCTCTAAAAACTTCTAGTTGCTAAAACTTTAGAGAAAAAGTCACACAGACCTATCAACCAAAATCTAAAAAGCTTTGATCCTCATGAAATAAATGTTGGACAAGGACTACAACATGAGTACCATTCCTATCCACTTTCAGTGCTCCTATCTAATTATAAAACTAAAGTTAGAATCCTATTTGAAATAGTGTCCCAAGCCTTCACGATGAATATTAAATCTCATTTCAATTAGATTAGCATAGTTTAAGCAAAGTCTTATTTTCTCTCTCTTATTAATATTTTTAGAAAATCTCTAATTACCAATTAATTTCAAAAATTATTAGCTTATTTACTGCATATTATTTACTAATTTATCAATCTAGACCCTTTAACTAAATTAGGAATAAAAGCCCAATTATTCCCAAAATTGTTAAATCAAGGGTCAATGGCAATCAAGAGGGTAGTCAAATGAGATGATAATGGATATAAATGTATCAAGATTTTTTTTGGTATCACACTTATTCATTTTAAGACCATAACACAAAGCCTCCTCCACCAAAAGGTCCTCTAACAAATTAAGATACTATACCTATGATGTCATCATCAGAATCTCAAATTCAAGATCAAGGTGGTATGGATAAGGCACTAGTTGATACCCTATGCATAAAATTTAAATAAGGGGAGCATATGTTCAAGCATGTATTATAAAAAATGGGGAAAACTACACAAAGGGTAGATGAACAAGTTATAACTCATACAAGGAGTAAGACAAGGATGTTGGATGATAATTTAGGGTAGTCTATAGCTTCTTCAACACCTCCATAGGTCAGTCAATAACATACCACTTAAAATATAGTTACTAAACCTCTTGGAACTTAAAAAATACCTCAACATCATAGACAACAAAAAAATTATCCTTTTGTTCCTCATGTCACTCAAGTACGAAGTGATACTTCCACTTCCAAGGTAGAGTTCAAAGGTACTAGTCATCCTTTCAATATTGTGGATCATATGAAAAAGGCTAATGTCACCATGTCTATGTATGATGATCTATTTATCCTGAGACAAAAATATATTCTTTAGTAAGATATCTCTAATCCTTTTCATGTAAATAAGACAACTGATAAGGTGAACACTATTTTTACAAATAGTAGTTAGCCTAATCAAATTCAAGTTCCTAGTCAAGATCCTAGTCAAGGTCAAGTTCATAATATTGTTTATCCCCCTAAGGTTGCCAAACCTCCTCCATTATATTTATCAATCATCATAGGGGATCATTTAGTGAACAATTGAATGATAGATTCAAGTGATTCAACCTTAGTTATGCCTAAATCCATAGCAGATAAGCTTGAGCTTAAGTATGTGCCTAATGAAAAAGGTGCTCTCTAGTTGGATGATTCCCCCACTAAAACAATAGGTATAGTGAAATATTATGATCACATTGGAAACTTGCCCAAATTATGTCATTACTCAGGATGTAATGGTTGTAGACCTAACCCCATAGTTTACCCTATGCCTGTCTAGGGAATTTATTGAAAACATTTGAGGCTATTTATTCTTTGACTAGACATACATGGCTTTTATAACTAGATATGGGACTAGGGTCACTATTAGGTTAGAACCTATCTCTAGGTTCCACCTAGAGCCCTATATGCCTAACCTTACAAATTTTAATTATACCATATTAGATGAGGATGAAATTGTTAGTGAACAAGGGCCTTATAATCATCTTAAATGCATCATAGACCTATACCTAGATGACTGGGTAACTTATAATCATGGATTTTATCCATATATAAATATTAAATAAGCAAGCTTGGGGGTGTATTGTTTGCATGAGGAAGGTGTTTCTATACCTTTCCTAACTAACACCATTCAAGAGGAAGATGGTCTATGAACTTTATTATTTGATGGCTCAAGGTCAAAGAATGGTAGTGAAGCTAGAGCCATGTTGGTTTCACTCTTAGATTAAAATTGATATTTATATGTAAGCTTTCAATTCAGTTGTACTTCAAATTCATCTAAATATGAGGCTCTTTTACATGGTTTTCAAGAGGTAAGAAGAGGTGTCAAATTCAATTCAAGGGTGATAGTGAGATTTCTATGCAACAAGTGAGAGGCATAAGTACATTCAAGAACCATAATTTGAAATATTACAAGCATCATTTATGGTATATCATAGAGGATTTCTTAGCATTTAATATAAAATCCATACCAAGAGAGGCAAATCAACATGAAGATAGGTTTGAAGCCATTGGATCTTAGTATAATTTTGTATAAGGAGTCAAAGGCAACTAGAGTCAAGATAATATCAAGTTCATATGTAGGACATCTATAATTTATAATGAGGTGAGTTGGTAGGTGTTTGATAATGATGAATAAATTATATGTTTTTTGATGCAGGAGGTAGAATTCTACCATAATAATCAAAACAAATTCCAACATTACTATGATGATCAGATAGTATAGCTAAGATATAAAAAGCTACCTAAGGGTATTCTGACATTAGAAAACATCTTCAATGAATATGACCAAGTGAGAAGAGGCAAGGCATGTATTTCAACCAAGGAGGAATATGATGAGAGGATATAGATCTTCGATAAGAAAAATTAACACAATAGACGAGAGAGAGATGCATTTATTTATTTATTCCAAGAGTTCTCTGATGTATTTTCATGAGAATACAAATATTTGAAGGGTTTTGATACCAAACTAACACAACATACCATAGAACTAGAAAATAATGCAAAACCAGTCAGGTAGAAATAAAGGCCTATCAACCTAAAAGTGGAGGAGTTGTTGAGAAGGGATATATTTAAGTTGATTGAATCAAAGATAATATTCCCCATTAAACATTTCTCATGGGTGGAAAACCTTGTGATAGTGAGTAATAATAATGGGGAAATAAGATTATGTGTTGACTTTAGGGACCTCAATAAGTTGGTCATAAAAGACCATTACCCACTACCCTCAATGGATAAAATTATTCAAAAGGTGGTAGGTTCTTAGAGATTCTAATTACTTGATGTCTACTCTATTTATAATAATATTATGGTCAAGGATGAAGATAGGCATAAGACTACCTTCATCACAAAGTGGGGCACTTATGCATATATGAAAATTTGATTTGGACTATCTAATATTGGATCAACTTTACAGATGATAATGGATGTTGCATTTGAAGGTTTAATAAATGATATGGTGCTCATTTATCTAGATGACATCACTATTTTATCAAAGGACCTAGTTTATCACATTACTCACTTGAGGTTAGTATTTGAAAGATGTAGAAAATTTGGTGTGTCATTAAATCATAAAAAATGTATAATTGGTGTTCATGAGGATAGGTTATTAGGCTATGCAGTATCCAAGGATGGTGTTTGCATATATACTAAAAGAGTTGATTCCATCTTGTCCTTACCTTTTCCCAAGCACAAAAAGGGTCTATAGATTTTTCTTAGGGAAGATTAATTTTATAAAAAAGGTTTATCTTAGGCTTTGTAGAGCTGGTCAAGCCTCTTACTCACATGTTAAGAAAATTCAAGGAGTTGCCATGAATTAAATAAAGTAATAAGAGTTTTGAGTCCATCAAGGAGGCCATATATCATGTCCCTACACTTCTCAATCCTAATTTTAACAAAGAATTATACTTTTATGCCTTATCTACATTGGATGCAATCTTTACCATGTTGATGCAGAAAATGAGCAAGGTTTGGAATAACCTATTGATTTATTTAGGCAAGCCTTTGAAGGATATAAAGAGAGGTATAAATTTTTGGATAAACATGTGCTTGTATTAATGATATTTTTGAATAAATTTAGGCACATGGTCTCTAATAGTAATATCATACTCATGGTGGAATACACAAGTATTAAAGAGTTTATACTCAATAGAGACCTCGATAAGAAAAGATCTAGATGGGTGAAAAAATACATAGAGTACAACATTGAGGTTAGATTCAAAAATATTTTAAGGGGTAGAGGGTTATGTGAACACATTACAACAAAGGTAAAATAAGATAAATATCAAGTTTTTTTAGTCTATGACAACTGATGTGTAATTGTAGGAAACACACCTTTCAATTAGATGCATGTTATAATTAGATTTATTGAGTTAGGCCAATTTCTTATGGGACTAGATAAAGATAAGAGAAGCCACTTCAGATTGTAGAGTATACCTTATGTCTTGATATATGGATTAATTTTTAAGAGAGACATAGGAGGCATGCTTTTGAGGTGTGTGGAATCATGCCAAATAAATAAAATTCTTGAATAGTTCCATGATGGTCTAGCTAGTAGGCACTTTGATGCTAAAACCATATCCTCTAAGATCATTAGAGATGGGTACTTTTGGCCCATAATATTTAGAGATACACACTCTTGGGTAAGTAAATTCCTAATATGTGAAATTCTTATTGGCAAGTAGAAATTGCTTACCCTTCCCTTACAACCCATACAAGTAAAACAACCTTTCATGCAATGGGGCTTAGATTTCATAGGGATGATACACCTCCATTCAAGTAAAGGACATAAATGGATCAATATATCTACATACTACTTCACAAGGTGGGTTTAAACAACTACCATCAAGGATGATAATGAAGATTATATTTTGGACTTCTATGATAACCTTGTGACCAGATTTGGTGTGGATTCTACAATCATTTCTGACAATTAATTGGCCTTCAGTAGAAATAAGCTATATGAGAGGGATATTTCACATGTAATTTATCTCAATGCATCCTATAAATATGACCCACATGGTAATGGACTAGTAGAGTCCACAAATAAGAACTTGTTAAGGATTATCAAGAGAACTATAGAGGATAGTCAAAGGGAGTGGCATACTAGATTAAGGACTACCCTATGTGAAAATAAAGTGACACCTAAGAAATATATTAGATACTCCCCATAACTTATTGTCTATGGGAAATAATCCAAACTTCCTATATCTCTTTAACTTCTTGAATTGTAGATTGTACATCAACTTGAGCTCCTAGAGGATGATGTTATGCAGGTAAGGTTGAATGAGCTAAGACAACTAGAAGAGACAAGGGGAACTACTATGCACATTATGTGGTCTAATAAAAACCAAGTAAAGAGTTAATTTGATAATATCACTTCTTTAATGACATTCTGACAAGGTGATATAGTCCTTAAATGGGATGAGGACCATGAAAAACTAGGAAAGCACTCCAAGTTTGATAGTCTTTGGAGTGGGCCTTATGTTATCATAGGTTGCAAGGAGATAAATACCTTTGATATTGATAGGTTTAATTAATAGATCCATCCCATCCCTATCAATGGGAGGTATCTTAAATTCTACTACTAGTAATGTCTCATGACCTTATACATAGGTATATAGGTCTGTCTTTACCTTCAAGTGCTCTTACACATTGCTTTGTTTATTATTTTCCTACTATTAGAGTAGTTATTTGGTGTGTTTTGTTTCTTTATTATTGTTTGTGTGTGTCTCATTATTTAAATATTTTTCAAGAAGTTAGGCAGAATCCTTTTGTAAGTAATACTTCATTTATTTAGTCATCATAAGATAACTTGATCAAATTCTAGGTTTTATGACCATCAAGCTAGTCAAGCCATCTGAGTCACTATAAATCTTGGTAATTTTGGCCCACATTCCAATATTTTACTTGAATTGATGTGTTGAATAAATTTTTGGATGGAATGAGTGGTCTAAAGATCACATGTACCTTGAAAAGCTTTTGAAACACTTTGAGTAAACTTAAAGTGTAGTTTGTCAAATTTTGAGGAATTAGGTTCTCATGGTAATCATGACCTTCATGGGCATAAATATGGTTTCACAGGTCTCAAGAACTCATTTTGAGACTTAAAAGTTATTACACAAGCATAAAAGATCTAGACCATCATCAACATGTCATATAGAAAATATAGGTCAATCTGATTTGACATTTAATAAATGCACCTAGGGAGCCACACAAGCCAAAATATTTCATGGACATGAATTTATTCATGCCAAGATCATATTATACAAAATTTGTGACTTGATGAGCTTACTATCTCAAGTACAATCATTTGAAGTTAAGCCAACATTCTGGGATGGGCACATGGACATCAAGTTTAAGCTTCAGTAAATAGCCATTTGAATTTAAATTTCCAAAGATCAATGATCAACATTTGATCAAACTAAGATATAATGATGAGTGACGACCTGATATTATTATTAGGTCTAGTATATCTAATAGAGTGCATTTTATTGTAAATTAAAGATCAATAATGAGCATCAAGTTAAAAGGTTAGTGTATCTAAGGATGAACATGTGGCTACCAAGTGGCATGATATCATGAGCTCATAGTAGATCTAGTGGTGCATGGTGACTGATAGAAGTAGTGGGTCGAAGAAAATAAATGATGTGCATTTCATAGTGTAAAGGTGGATTAATAGTGAGAAATGGGTCAAAATAATTATAAAATATTGAAGGTGAATTCATGGGTGACAAGTGTCTCAACCACATTAAACTGGTATAAAATCTATGGCTAACATCCATTCATATAGAAGGATTCAATGATGAGTAATAGATGGATTGAATAGTGCTCATTCAATGAGGATCATATATTGATGGCCAGTGGTGAAGGTCAAAAGTACTATAATATTGAAGGTTCAAGTTAAGATCAATGACTAGAATTTAAATTAAAAATCTAAAGGACTTCAATAAAGGTCAAACATGTGGTCATGATCAAACCAAAGCAAATTTTTTAAGGAGATACCACGAGGGTAGATGCATTGGATAAAGGATTTTGCCACCCTAGGTAGGTAAAATGAGTAAATGCAAGATCAAACATGATCTAAGTCACTAGGATTAGATCCTACAAAGACATCTAATGACATTAAATCTTTACAAGAGCTCTGAAAAGATTTTAGACGTAGGTTTCACATCTTATGATCAAAAGACCTAGCGTATAGATCTTCAGTGTAATCATGACTATATAATAGCCAATAAGGTGATTATTTTTCATCCATAATAGATCTATATCTATGATTTATAAGAAATGACATAATAGTTACTATGCAAGGAATGTTACAGAAAACATAAAGCATGATGAGCTCAAGAAATATTATGGTGGTAGGGATTAATTCTTGCAACTAATCTTGATCTACACATTCATCATGCTAGAAAAGGATACAGTGACATTAATGGAAGGGAAGACTCAAGAAGGTAGTGGTTGTTCCAAGTGGAACTAGGCTCATTAATGACCCCTTTAGTTCTAATTTCCCCTCCCCTCTCTCTTACTTTATTTCTTCTTATAAATTCTAGCTTTGAACTCTTTATTTACATCCCTCAGCTAGGTATAACAAACCTCTACTGAGATCACTTTGTAAACTCTTTGAAATAATATAAGACAATTTCATATTATAGTGTAAGGATAAGTGTTATTTATAGAATGTAGGTTGTCTATTCATCATCTGTAGGTCTTTCATGCACCTTGCTTTAAGATTATTAGTTTCTTTTAGATTATGTGAAGTGTTAACTAATAGAATTTATCTTGAAGTTTCATAAGTTCATAGTGTCTTACATAGACCTATCTCTTTTTGTCCAAGAAGTTTCAGCTCTCTTTTTAACCTCCATGAAAAATACTCATGTTTGGAACCCTATCATAAAATATGATTAACCCTTGTCCACATTGGATTCATTAGTAGTCATGAAAGTATCCAGGTTGAGAGTGGATCATTGAAAATTTGGTGCATCACCACACTTAGGTAGGTTTTAATTCATGTATTGTCTCCCCTCTTTTCATCCCAATATATTAAGTTTTAATAAGAGAGATTAAAATTTTCATACTTGAGGAGCTATCCTCATTAAAAACCCTAGAGATCTAACCCAAAATTAGGTAACCCACAATCTAGGGTCATTCCCATGTTGGACTAGGTTTGATAGTAGGACTTGAATACTTATACATTTAGCTAAGGTTAGATTTAGGCCCTCCAACAATTATTTTATATCATTTAGCTAAAAATTAAGCCCACACCTAAGATAACATTGAGAAACCACCTTAGTTATGGTCTAATAATTTGTATAATATGAATAATTCAACCTTCAAACTCTAGCATAATAACTTACATCCAAAAATAAATTATAAAAAAAAATATAATAATATTGGTAATTTGTTATAGACTAACTAGTTTTTGAAGTGAATTCTCGAGAAGAGAGGTTATCCAATAAGATTGATATTTGGTTTTCATTTAAGAATCAACCAAAGTTTAAAATTAAATATCTAACAAAAAGAGTTAAAACTTAGAAATTCCTTAATTTATAATTCATAGGAATGAGGTTATAGTAGCCTAGAGCCTCTTCACATGATTGAAATGTATCAAAATTTACATTTTATGGATGGATTATCCTTAGTGGTTATGATTGATTAAGTTAGGTTTGTGATGAGTTTGTGGGATATATAATTTAATAAGTTTGTTTCTTAAGAACTCATTTGATAAGTAAATAAAGATGATAAACTCCCATTTTTGTGAGAACTATCAAATAATATCTACTATAGTTAGCTCTTCATCACCTCTTGTACGAAGGTGAGAGATGTTGTATTGATGTTTATCAAAAAATTCAAATTATCAATATATATTTTAGAAAGTAAATTGATGTTTGATCATGATTTGTTTAATAAGAGAGTGTATTTTTGGCTAGTGTAGATTTAGAAATCTTCTCTAGAATGAGTTTTAATTAAATACCAAGAGTTGTGATTCATTTCTAACAAGACTTGGAAGTGATTCTCTTATATCAAGATAATTTATTTACACCTTTATATGAAACTTTTCTACCTCAGAGAGTAAATTTATCATTCCTTTCTAAAAGGCATCTACATGTGTCAGCATACTTTTGCTTAGTTTATATATGCTAAGCCGATTTAGAATTTACATTAAAAAAATAACTAAGAGAGGTTATTATTGAAAATAAATGTTTTTTATTTGATTGGGTAAAAAAACTAGGTTTTACAGGGATCCTAGAACCATGAAAATATTATACAGAAGTATCAACAAGCCCATCCATGGCTAACCAACAAAAATAATAAAAAATAACTATAAAATATCAAAATTAGGGAAAACATCAACATGAAAGATCAGGAGTTAATTCCTCCTCCTCTTTGAGAGTCTTCTCTAGGATATCCCACTTTAAATTTGAGATCTTTGACTACATGTGATTACTAGGTTCTTCTACTTCATCTCCTGGAAGAATCAGTCCTGGCCTCTTCTATCCTTAAACCTTGTTATTGAAAATGAATGTTTATTATGAAATTTTATATATTTATACTAATTGAAATATATTTATTTTTGTCTATTTAGGCATTTTTCTATTTTTAACAGGGTCATTTATTGATATGTTTATGATAAAATTTTATAGGCAAAAATTTCCATTTGTGTAAATCCACATTGGATTGCTGACATTAACCAAATGTAATTTTAATTATTCCTATTTATGTTTCATTATCAGGTTTAATATTTCCTTATATAATTAGATTTAAGTGTTTTAAAATTTCTTCCCCTTTAGGACATATTTTATCTGTGGTTGTTTCACACCCATATTATTAAGGCTTAGACCATAATGGTACTTTTGAGGGTGTATCTATACTTTATCATAGATTTTTCCTTCTCTAATTTTTTTATTGAGATTAATTTTGTGACCATTCATATTTTTTATAATGATTTCACCTAATGGTTTATCTTTTCAGAGTCATATTTAGCTTTCGAGTCATCACCAACCTAGTCGGTGAGAACTATGGCTTAGTAACTATTTGATATCCATTGGATAAGTTTGAGTAATTATATTTAAATTCCATGGTTATATGTATATATTTTTGATAATTCAAACCATTTTTATTCCTTGATATTTACTCTTTATTATTACTTGGAAGTTAGTGAAACCAATTAGAGTATAGTGAGTACTAGATTGTGAGAGGCAAATGTGGAAATGCTTGGTCACGTGTTATTTTAACCATTTTACTATATTGTCATTTTTTTTACTTGAGGTGAGATTATGCTTATATTTAGTATTAACTACCAATAACTACCTATTATTATATACGGTTTAGATAGCTACCTTGGTTAGAATTTCACTATCAATTTCACCTTCTATTGTTGTGTTTTTGAAGAGTGAATTATAGTGAATTGTGTTTGAGTGGGTATGTGAAAAATTTGGTTATCTCTAACTTATGTTTTGCATGATCCTAGTTCATTTGTATACATTAACTATCAACATTTTAATGTTTTGTGTTTATTATGGTTTCTAATATGGACCTTATTCCTTTCACATTTGATATTTTATGTAGAGTAATGTAGTCTTTCTTGTACCAAAATGAATGCATGTGTTTGATAATCTCATTTTAGAGTTTTCCTACTTTTCATCATCATTTTAAAGACATGATTTTTTATTTATAAAAAAAATGGTGTGTTTTTTGTGTATTTAAGTCATGAACTTTTTAAATTGACATTATCCACATTATTTTCAAACTAATTCATTGGGAAGCTGGCAACCACTAAGTTCTAGACATGATTATGTTGTTATAAACATTCATATTGTGACTAAATGAATGAAAAATATTTTTCACATATTGAAATTTACTTGAATTGTAATATATTCTATAGGGATAATGTATTTGGTTCATTACCATCCATTAATTAAAATATCTTTTATTGACAGGGATAATAATTTCAAACAACTTGACAATGAAAGGGTTGTAGAGTTGTATTCTTTATATAATTAATACATAACCTAGTGGTTTTTATTCAAAATGGATGATGGATATTGATAAATTGGAATGGTTGTCACCTCAATAATTTTAGACAAAGAAAACATTGACTATAAAAATTGTGAGGGTTAATAATGAAAATTAGAAATACATTATTATAATTATGGATCTATAGGTGCCTAATTTTTAATAATAAGGAATGAAGCAGTTGATAAGAAAGAAAAAATATGTTAAGGGTATGGATGTAGATAAAATAGTTTTTTAAATTAGATAAAATTAGTTGTGGGGATACTAAAAGTATTCACAAAGGAAAAATTATATTTTTCAATAAACTCCATAAGTAAACAATAATTTATTAAGTATTCCACCATTAGATAAATATTACTTCAATTGGGTTCAAAACATGCCAAATAACTCACTATATTATAGAGAATATATTTTTCACATTTGGAAATTAATATCACAAAGTCACTATTTTCAAAGCTTAATAAATCCAAAAGAAGTTAAATAGGTGGAATATGCTTTTGAAAAGGTGAAAAGTATTAAAAAAAAATAGCTTGACTTGTTTAATTTTTCAATAATAATTATTTATATTAAATATTAGCCATTGTCATCTAGTGATATACAAATATAACTTTCATCCTATAATTGAATCTCATTTAAAATGACTTGTCCATTCAATGTCTTGTAATGCCATTCCCACTAAACGAGAAGTTTTTACACATTTTATGAAATAAGAAAATTGATTTGGTTGCACTAGAACATGAATATGATGTAGAAGATAAATATAAAGAGTGAAAAAAATATCATAATAATATTTTTTTTAAACTTGGCATTCAATTATAAATAAAATATTATTTTCTCATACCAAACATTAAATAATTTCTACATAAGTGTTTAAGTAACTTTAATAATGCAATATGGACATTAACGAGAGAATACAAAATATATAAAACATGATGTCATCATTTTTATGGATGACATAATTAAATATTATATCTTGAAATTAATCTATACTTAGGAAAAGTGTTTTAGAGTCTAACATGGAGGATACAATAGTTATATAAATCCAAGCATATTTTATAAAGTATTAATAATATTTTGGGAAAAATTAATTATTTTTATAATCATCTAAACATAGTACATGTGGGTAATTTTGATGAAAAAATATTTTTAATGATTGTAGAAACTATATCATTGTAATGACATTTAGGAGGATAAATACTTAATAGGATAATTATGGCCAAAGTTTGAATTACTTAAATATGTGGATGATGGACAAGTTATAGTAAATATATTATTATAAATAGAATAAAATATCTAATTATATAAGTGATTTCCATTACTTTAATATCATGGATTCCCTATTTGTGTTTTCCTATGGGTTATTAAGTCTATTACCTTATGCTAAAAATATATATAATGGTTATTATTATTATTATTATTATTGTTGTTGTTGTTGTTGTTGTTGTTATTATTATTATTATTAAGTGTGGTTACTTTATTTGTACATAAGTTTTATATGGGAACCTAGTGGCTACTAAATTCTTATTTTAACTTATTTTAGACATAGTCATCTAAGTAGGTAAAAATTATTGAATATTAAAATCACATAAGATATAAAATTAACTACTTATATATGAATGTAAAAATAGATAATTTATCACTATTAATATTTATATAAATGACAACAGGATGAGGCACTTATCTTGTTTGATATTTTATTAGATAAATTCATATACCCAAGTGTTTTATTTGCTACGAAATAAACTTGGGATGACTTAGATCAAGAAAAGGAGTATCAAAATATGTCAATATGTTTCCAAAAAATTCAAATAAACCTATAGTGACTAGATATGCCCATTGTCTACCATAATGTTCCCTATGTAAAATTTTAGTTTGTTCCACTACATCATTGTGCCTTGCTATTGTTATCACATAAAAGTGCACCCTTACAAGAACATATGCATGTTCTCACTCCTATTGATATAGTGTAAAATATCCAAGGTGTGAGTGAAATTATGTTTTAGAGAATATCTAGATTAATGGATGGTTCCCTTTGGTACACTCACCCACTTCTCTCTAAAATCTATAAATTTATGATTTTTTGAACATAAAATTGAGCAATAATAAAACTAAAATTGAACATAAAAATTGAAAATTTAGGGTGATAAACCAATGTAGAAGTAAATTATTCCTATAATATACAAACTTTTGAAGATAATAAAATTTAAAAAATTTATTTAATCTGTATACACTTTCTTTTGCATTAGTATTTCATACACAAGTCTTGACAAACACACACACTAACTTGGAAGGAATGAAAATTGGTTGAATTCACTTCTAAATTAGTTAAAACTTAGACTTAGACACTTTATATGACCAAATTAATTATAATTTGAATCATAAAGGTGAAAATTTTAGACATAAAAATAGGAAAAATAATCATTCACTAAATTTAATCAATGAACACAAGACACACACTTCATGAACAACCTAAAAATTGAGGAAAAATAAGCTCTTTATTACTTCAAAGGTGATGAAATAAAATTTTTAGAAGAGATTATTTAATAAAAAATAATAACATCCTAATAAACTTATCAAAAATAATATACACATATAAAATAATAAGCAAGGAAAGAGGAGACAAGCAACTAGAGATGAGTCCTTGCGCTAACTCTAGTTCAGTCTTCATTTAATTGAAACTTTAACTCAAAATTCAATTCCAACTTCAAACTTCAAAAAATATTACCAAATTAAAAAATATAAGTTTGAGTTTCAAAATATTTTCTTGGAGTATGTAATATTAGGAGAGTGATCCAAGCAACATTTCAAACGACAATTTAGATGATGGTTCTACCCCAATTGGTGGCAAAACTTATGGGAGCCATAACTTTTACACCATAGCTCCATTTGACTCCCCGTTTAAACCATTGGAAATATAATAATGAGGATAATTCCATGATATGTCATTATATATGCTTAGTGGGTTTTAACCATTGAGAACCAAATGAAAGTTCCCCAAATTTCAATTTTAGTAGTGTAATCTAAAAAAAGTAAGTTTCTAAAAATAGTAATTCTTTGAATTCTATAATACTGTAAATCATGGAAGTAAAAACACATAATCTCCCTCAATATTGGTGACCTTCCACATCCTCATCCTACCTTAAAATTTGTATAAATAAAGATATAACCTGAAATGGAATTTAGACATCTCTTGCTAGAGATAGGCATATGTTATATCTACAATTTTGAAGCAATAAAACATCTCTTCTCAGAGATAACATTATTATTTGTGTGTTATTTAAATATTATTCAACTGATACTTTTAATTTTTGGATCAAAGAGAGAGATAATTTTGAGAAAGTCAAAGGTTCTTGCATTTATCCTAGTTGAGTCTTGAGTTAACTCTTTTTGATCTCATAACTTGTATTGAACTCCTTTTGATCTCGAATGCATCTTGAATTTTGAATTCAATTATTTTTTTTTCATATTGGAGTTTGACTTGAATTATCTTAACTTATAGATTGGAGTTTGATTTGAGCTTCTTGATTTTCATCTTGCATGCATGTTTAACTTCTTGACCTTTTCTAAAATAAATTAAAAAGGGTGTCGTAGGAGAAAAAATTATTGAATTTTTATCAATACTAATTACAACCTTAAATTCATCTTGAAAACCAAAACTTAACCCTTTTTTGATATATGTTTAGCAAAGAGAACACGTGTTTGACTAGGGAAGGTTATTGAGGGCACAATGCATTAACTTAGCTTGTGAATTATCTTCTTGCTCAAGGATGGAAAAATATGGGAGAGATTTGATATTTATGTTTTTTAAAAATAAATTAAATATCATTTTTTAAATTTCATTATCTAATGACAATCATAGCTCGTCATACTAGTTCTTCTTGGATCTATACATCTTTTATGGTTTGACAAGCTTCTTAAATACATAGTGAGAACTTGGAACTTGATGAATTTTAAGTATTTTAAAATATAAGGAGTTAAAATATTATTTTAACATAATCACTATGGTGTAACATATCTTTATCTCTAAATTCCATTCACAACCTTCAAAAATGCCATTTTGTGGTCTCTAGGCCTCAAGAAACCTTGTTTTGGATAGGGGGTCTAAAATGAGTTTGATGCCTCACCAAAAATTCATAATATTCTAAATGTATATATATATATATATATATATATATATATATATATATATATATATATAAATGGGAAAGACCTGTAAATTTTTTAAAATCTTGAAAAATCTTCACCAAACCCCCAAACAAAAATTCACAAAAAAAATGCATGCATGTTGCCCGTAGGGTGACCTAGAGATGCTTTTATTGATCTAAACCTATTTTAAATTAGTTTTAATTGAATTATAATTTTTTCATGCATATAAATTAATTATACACACTATGAAATAATTTTTTTCTCTTGGAAGAACTTAAACACTTAACTCTATTTATGAGCAAATTAGTGAGAAAGCCCTAATTTCCTTCATAAATAGACTTGTGTCTTGATATATTTTTATCTATTAAATTATATTATAGAAATTAAAGCAATTTTAAACATTAAATTAAATATAAAATTACCTCCATGTAAAATTTTAAGAGATTTCATTTAATCAAAATCAAAATATCCACTTTTTGGTGTTTCTTAGCTTGCACAATTTTATTTATGAATGCCTATAGGTCTATGTTTTGCCAGTTTATTGAGTTTTATGAGGAATAAATACTCAATTAATTTTTAATTATGTACTTTAATATCACACATAACCATTATAACCATTTTATATTCTTAATTAATCTCTTAAACCTTTCAAAAAATGCCTTTTTTAGATGTCTCTCTTGCATATTTGAAACCCTATAACCTGTACATTTACCTTTATGAATTATTTGAATTGAAATTTTTATTGAATAAAGTGTATGAATTTAATTTTTTATCTATAATATTTATTAAAAAAACTTTTCATTTTCATCAAATAACTCAAAAATGCAATCACATCTCCTAAAATTGAACTATTGGGGTTTGGGAAGGGTTTTAGAGCACCTTTACTTCTTAATGATTATTCATAAAGTTAATCCTATGTAAATTTAAAAAAATGGATATAATATTGAGGTAATATGATAAAAAAATATTCCAATAATACCATTTAACCCAGATCTTCTCTCCTTCATGAAACAAACATTTAAAAATTGCCTTTACTAGTTTACAACTGGCTAGTTAGAGGAATAAAAGAAACCTCTATCAAAATTTAGATCCATGAGATATTCATAAAAATATTTTAGGATTGATGAAGGTTTTATGATGTTTTTAAGATCATTTTATTTCCTCAATCCATGAATTTAACCTTATTTAAAACTTACACATAAGCAACTTTAACCAATGTTGGAAAAATTGTCAACCTTCTTTATTTGTGGCATGCTCGGTGGGACCATAGCTCAAAATATTATTAAAGATTAGTTATGGTTTTAAAAATTTATATAAAATACATTAATAATTTAATTTAAATATGTTGAATCCAAGTTATATAAATTTGGTGTAGGCATTCCATGTACCTAAAGAGTATCAATTAATATGTATTTCAGTCTTCCATTTTGTGAAAATCCAACTTTTGTACCTTCATATCCTTCATATCAAGTTGATAATATTTATTAATTCACATAAAATATCCATGTAATATTAATATATTATTATTTTAATAAAAATTATCCCCCTCACATCCCTAATCATGTTTCCAATCAGCCTTGGCAAAATCATGTTCTTTCTAATCATCCTAAAAAAAGTGTGCAAGAGATAATATTTGACTTTGAGGGACAATGTATGGAGATTTATAGGGAGTGGTAATATAATAATCATAAATAAGATATTGAATATCAAGAATATATACATCATCAATATATTTAATCATTAAATATATATAATGAGGCTACAAGATAACAAATACAATAGCTACCCATGAGAGCATAAAAATTTGAGTCCAAAATCCCAAGTTGGAAACAACAACTATAACTACTTGAACATTCAAGAGAGTTTATTTGATTCAAAATTTCAAGTTTTATGAATCATAATATTATTAAATATCATATTATTGTGCATACCTATCAAATTATTCCTCAAATCCCTCAAGCTCTTCAATAAAGGAAGTTTCCAAGTTTCTCATATACTCCTCCCATGCCAATCCAAAATCAAGAGATACAGAAAGTTGTATAAGCCCATCCAAGAAAATTTACAGGTTTATTGATCCCATCCTATAATATTAAAGTTTAATTTTTCAATTAATATCAATAAAATTAAAAATGTGAGAGGTTGATTTTTGAGTGGAAAGATAAGTATGAAGCATCCCTAACACAAGTTTTTTCCATTATTTCAAAGAAATATTAAATGAAACTATTACTTCCAAATCTCAAATCCTCCATAATGAGTATTCAATACCAAATCCCATTAAATATAAGATCATAATTCCCTAAATTCCTATGCCACAAAATTAAACCTCTTACCTTCCCACCATATCCATTTTTTAAGGAAGATCTATTGTATGGAGGGAAAAATAAGAACATCCAAGTGAAGAGGAGAATTTTTCAAGAGAGGATGACCAAGAGTTGTGTTGGTTAAATGAGAATAAATTTGGAAAAGGAGAAAATAATATTTCATCCCTTGAGGATAAAAATAAAAAATAATACACAAATTATGATAAATAAGGTTCTCATTAAGATGTTCAAGTTGACATGGAAATAAATAGTGAGATTACAATGGTGGTTTCATATGGTATCATCCATATACATGAGCTACATAAAGATATAAAAAAACATGCAATGGTTTGTAGTGAACCTAAAAAAAATAAAAAATAATATCAATAAGGTTTTTTTAGAGTGTCGTATTAGTACCTTTATTTTATTCAATACATTGATAATCTTTGTAGGCCTACGTCTCCTTGTAAAGACATTGACAAAGTGGTTGCCAAGATTGAAAATCATGTTGAAGAAGATATTAATGAAAGTATATATATATAATACCCTAATTAATATATAAATAATTATTTACATATCCTTGAATATTTTTAAAAATTTGTATTAGTTGTTAATAAATATGGCATATCTCAAAATGTCATAGAAATCCAAAAACATTATTCTAGTGAGTCATTACAGGCTGAAGTTACAGCTATTCCTATGATTCAAAATGTGGTTATGTTGGAGATTTTTCAATTTTTTTCATCTAAAAATTAGGTGAGAATTAAAATACATGAATATATTTTTTATTTTATATATGTTTTATTCAATTGATTCACTTGGAGATAAGCCAAAGAGGTTGACAATTAGGAAAAATGTTGATCCAACCAAAATAACACTCAAACAATAGTTTGTTCCTCATCTTTTTCAACCACATGGAAAGGACATAAGAGTTTTTGTTTTGATATATTTGGAATTTAATGTTTTACATATTATTTTTATATTTTAAATTTCTTCCAAGTGTTTTTATGCATATGTTCAGTGGGTAGTTGTATTAGTTTTCACTTTGCTGTAAGTGTTGTCTTGCATATTTTTTAGTTGGTAGTTATTTTAGTTTTTAATTTATTAAGTGATTATACATAAGTGTTGTTATTTATTTATGGAATTTTAATTTTAATATTTGGTTATATTTTTATTATTATATAACACAATGGATAAATATATTGTTCTTGAGTGTTTAGCAGGCAAACATCCTAGTAGGGTCGCCAAGAATGTTGATAATTTTACCACCATTGGTCAAACTTGCTTATGTGATGGATTTAAATAAGGTTAAATTAATATATTTAGGATATAAAAAACATCATAAAAACTTAATAAATCCTAGCCTCTACTCATTAATAGCTCACAAGTCCAAATTTTGACAAAGGTTTCTTTTATTCCTCTAACTAGCTAGTTACAAGCTAGTAAATGCAATTTTCAAATGTTTATTTCATTAAGGATAATAAGATTTGGTTGTAATGGTATTATATAAATATTTTTTACCCTATAAAACAAATATTAGATAAAAATTTTATGTTATAGGGTATTAACATTATGAACTATCGTTAAGTAGGAAAGGTGTTCTAAAACCCTTCTTAAACCCCAATAACTCAATTTTAGGAGATGTGATTGCATATTTGAGTTATTTTCTAAAAATAAAAAGTTGTGTGATTTATTATTGTTAATAATTAGCCTTAATACACATTTATAAATCAAAATTTCAAGGAAAATAATGGTTAAAGGTAAAGGTACAGGTTGCAGGGTTTCAAGCATGCCAGAGAGATAGTCAGAAAAGACATTTTTTGAGAGGTTTAAGAGATTGTTTGATCATATAAAATTATTGTAAGGGTTACATGGTATATTATAGGAAATAATTAAAAAATAATTATGTATTTATTTCATATAATACTAAATAAAATGACAAAACTCATACCTATAGACATTCAAAAATGAAATTGTGCAAGCTAAAAAACACCAAAAAGTGCATATTTTAAATTTTACTAAATGAAATATCTCAAAATTTTACATTGTTTTATTTTTTTAATGTAATTTAGTTTTAAATTTTTTTAATATTAGTAATATACATTATGAGAGATAAAATAGAAAAACACATGTCTATTCATGAAGGAAATCATGGTTTTCTCACTAATTTTCTCATAAATAGAGTAAAAAATGAGTGTTTTAAGTCCTTAAAAGGGGAAAAAATGATTTTATAGTGTGTATAATTAATTTAAAGTTATTAATTCATTATAATTAAATTAAAACCAATTAAAAATTTGTTTTTATCAAACAAAAACATCCCTAAGTCACCTTGCAGTTAACAAGCAAACACTTTTTTTTTGTTTGGGAGTTTGGTGAAGAGTTTTCAAGATTTTAAATTTTATAATTTTTTGAACCATTTATAAATATAAAATTATAATATTTTAGATTTTTTTAATTCCTATAACTCATTTTAGACCCCACAATCCAAATTAGGGTTTCTTGAGGCCTTGAGAGCACAAAATGGCATTTTTGGAGGTTGTAAATGGAATCTAGAGCTAAAATTTTGTTTGAAGGTATTTGACACAATATTTATTATGTTATAATAATATTTACATTATTTATTTTTTAAAATATTACAAAATAATCAATTTTCAAGTTCTCATTGTGAATTCAAGAATCTTGTCAAACTCTAGAAGATGTACAAATCCAAAAAGAACTAGTATGGAAAGATGTGATTGTCATAAGATAATTCAATTTAAAAAATTATAATTCATGGAGTTTTAAATAACATAAATATCCAATATATCCCACTTATACTTTAACCTTGAGGAATAAGATAATTTACAAGCTAAGTGAATGAATTATGCCCTCAATAACCTTGCCTAATCAAACACATGTTAACTTTGCTAACTAGAGATCAAGAAAGGGTTAAGTGTTTGTTTTAAAGATTAAATAAAGTTTTAATTAGTATATATAAACATGCAATAATTTTTTATCCTCTACACCCGTTTTGTCTAATTTTATAAAAGGTTGAGAAGTTAAAATGCATAGAATATGCAAGTCAAAAATCTCAATTCAAACTCCAAGTTATAAATCAAGATAAGTCAATTCAAAATCCAAGATGAAAAAATGAATCTTAAGTCAAAATTAAATATTAATTAAAGATAAAAAGGAGTTAACTAAAGATAAAAAGGATTTAACTGAATATCAAAAGGGGTTCAATATAAGTTAAAAGATAAAAGGGAGTTAACTCAAGACTCAACCAAGATGCATGAAAAAACATTTAAATTTTTAAAACTTATATTTATCTCTCCTACTATGTGATACTCCAAAAAAATATGTTAAAATTCAAAAAAATTCTATGTTGGAATTAGGGAATTTTTTTGGAAGTTTGAATTTGGAATTGAAGTTTGAGTTAAAGTTTTAGTTGAATAAAGAGTGAATTGGAGTTAGCATGAGGACTCATCTCTAGTTACTTGCCTCCTCTCTCCTTGATTATTTTTCCTATATGTATATTCATTTTGATAATTTTATTATGATATTATGTTTTTTATTATATCAACTCTGCCAATATCTATACTATGTCACCTTTAAACAATAAAGAGCTGATTTTTTCTCTATTTTTAGGTTATTCATGAATTGTGTGTCTTGTGTTAATTGATGTAAATGTTGTAGCATATAATTTCAAATTTTTGGGATATTTTTTAGGATATCTCACTCCTATAAATAATATTGGAGTAACCTCAGGCTGTGGGTATCCTATAGTGAGGTTGAACCTCTAGAAAAGGTTGGCTTCCTCTTGGTAGATCACCTAAACTAATGTTTCTACATGGAAAAGACGTAGAGAGGGGGTATAGGGTAAATAGGAGAGATAAATTAGTGATAAAAAAAATTTATTGACACTCACATAATAATAAAATAAACACTAATTCAACATAAGATAATGTTTGCTCACACAACCTCACAAACTAGTTAATTTACATAGGTGTTTCATAAACTAGGCTCACTAAACAATACATGAAGAAAAGATAAATTTAAAAAATCACACAAAAAATTCATTAATGGTGGAAATAACTCAATTTCAGACCTATAACTAACTTGAAAACACTTTAAAATAGGCAATAAAGAAGGACAATGGACATGAAAGAACACTTCTTCACAAGGCCATCATGCACAAGCTTGCTAAGCACAATTTAGAGGCAAGAGATAGGTAAAAGTTGATATTTATTTCTTAGAAAGGTATTTTTTACAAATTTCTAAAGGGATTTTCCTTTTCAAATGAGAAGATATTACAAAAATGGGAGATAAATGGGAGATATAGGAAAAAAGGGAAAGAGAGAGAGAAGAGACAAGCAAATAGAATTCAATAAATGAGATCCAACCACCATAAATATATTATCACCAATATTTGGGTTAATTATAAATAGTCATTCTTCAAAATATTAACCTAAATTAGCTTCAATAATCTTCAAACCCTCTCATTGGGTGAGAAACACACTAGAAAATAGAAACTTGTTGAGGATGATGATGTCATGATCCAATAAGAAGGAAAAGTCTTAAAATATTTTAAAATTTTATTTAATTATCCACTTTCACTCTCCAACCTCCAAATCTCTCTCCCATATACTTCTATGCTCCCCTCCACTTGCTCTTCTAGAAGATGTTAGGCAAAAGGTTAGCTAACTTGGCATTTTATGCTTAACAAACCATGGAGGTTATCTTTCATGTTTGATTTTTGATGTTATTTTATATTTTAAAATTGAATTTTATCCTTTAACCTAAAATAAACTCCATGATACCTACAAATACCATAGATCCCATTGATGGAGGTCACAAGCTTGAGCCACCCTTAACCAACAGCCCTAAAAACTGCTCCCAAGGCCATTTGGCACGCTGAAGACCACTTATGGACATGTATAAGACTTCCACACATACATGTAATGTGTATGATGAATAAAATTAATATTTATAAAACCTTCAATACCTACAATAATGGTGAAAATCACCATTAAACCTGTAATAATGTACAAATATGTCAAAAACTAGGTTTTTGACCCTTTTGCTCAGTAAGACACCATGAAAACTCTTGTGAAGAGATATAAATGAAATGGAATGATTTTTTATGTATTATTATACCCCTTTCATGGTTTTAAACCATTTTTTTCTTTGAAGACCTATAAAAAAATATACAATTTCGAGCCATTTTAGGCTTCCTATGCACCCAAACATGCTAGATTCTTCTGCAAGATAGGTTGGTCAAGAGATGGATGGAGTCATATACATATTTTATGTGGTTTCCAAGTAATTATATGATATTTTATGAAACTATGAGTTCTAAAACACAAAACTAGTCAAAAATATCCTTTGTAAGCTTAAGAAAACTCACATTAAATATGATTGTTCATAAAATGAAGACACCCATTCCAATATTTATTGACATTTATATATGGTAAATTAAACCCTTTAACACCCCTAAAAAGATTGGGCTCTCATGAGTAAGGTGTTAAAAGATACACATGTAAAGATGATTGCTTACAAGGTTTGGAAGCATTTTGGACATGCTGACATTCTTAATGATTGTTCGTAAAACTCAAGACCTTAACCTAGATCAATAAAAAATTTATTTAAAGTATATATGGTTTCTCGAAACATAATATAATAACCTACCCCAACTCTTCATGGTATGAAAGAAATGAATATCTGAAGAAGGGCTAAAACTAGGTGTCTTAAGCATAATAAGCTTGAATTTATCCAAATGACTAATTTGACCTTTATCACTAATATTCCTTGATTTAAAAAATCTTCATCAGATCTAGAACACCTCATAACACCTCTCTAAATTATCAAATCTCAACTTTGCCTTTTTTGCCTTTGAGACTACATGTGGAGTTTCGAGCCTACCTTTGGAGTTTGCATGAAGTTTAGAGTTTTAAAAATATTGAAATTTGTTTAAGAGGCTTAAAAATATATGAAAATTATTATAAAACACTCCCATAATCTTGGAAACCTTAAACACACCTTAAAACTCCAAAAATTATGCCTACATGAATAGTGACCATTATGAGACATAAAGGGAATGTGACAAAATAAAGAAAACTTGAACTAATCACATGACCCTCCCAAGATGATTTATCAATATAATATGTCATTATTACCAATATTTCCAAGTTTAAGTTCATTTGGATGTGTACCTTGTCTTGTAGACCCTTTTTACCAAAAGTTACCTTGAGCTACCTACATGTTTCCTTCATGCCAAACTTGAATTTCTTCAAAGCTTTGCATAAATACCCTAAATGTGATCACTACCATAGGAAAATATAGGTTTATAACATAATATTATACCATTTTAATACCTATCCAAGTCCTAAACTACTTCTTCGCATCTAGAACTAATAAAACTTCATTTGGTCTGTAATGACTACCTTTTTGAGTGGCTATGGACTATGTAAGAATAGTGGGCACTTTCACTATCACGGGATGATTTAGTATGTCATGGATACCATACATATCAAATTTCATGATTTGAATCAACCTATAGACTCCCCAAAATGGCCAATTCATCTAAGGTATGCTCTAATGTTGACTATGATTTGACATAGGGTTGACTATACCAAAATAATGAATAGTTACTATTGACCAAATTTTAGCCCTTTAGGCCAAAATTAGGAACCCCTTTTTTGAAAAAAATGTCTGATTCTATATCTTTTTCCAAGTCTAGTATGTAGGTTTCATTCAGAAAAAATGTTCTTATATAAAGCAGAAGTCTTTTACATATAAAAAACCCAAGTGTTTTCCTTTTGAAAGATATGTTCTTTAGTCTTTTAGCTAAGTATTTTGTAATGAATTATTTCAAGTTTTTGTTCTAAGCCTTTGCCTAATTATTTTGGAATTTTTTTCCAAGGCTTTTCTTTCATGAAAATTGTCCATTCAACTTTCCTGAAGGGTACTTTCTCACAAGAAATAGACTAGACAAGTCTTTCGAAGGGTATGTTTCCTTTCAAAAGGGACCTTTTCAAAAATTCCAAAGGATTATTTTAGAGAAAAGGTGGACCATTTCAAATTTTATAAAGGTTATTTTTTCTTTTCATAAAGGTCATTTACAAAAATCCAAAAGGGCCATTCTAGAGTTTCGAAGGGTACTTTACAATTTCTCTAAAATATATCTTCAAGCCAAAAGGGACCCTTGTAAATTTTCCCAAAGGGTATGTGACAAATTTTATAAAGGAATTTTTCAAGATGAAGGACATTTTCAATTCTTTCAAAATGTCACTTTCATTTTTTCTAAAAAACAATTGCCTTTTTGAAGGGTACATCACAAAAAATTGAAGGGCATTTCAACTTTCCCAAAGGGGCCTTTTCAAAAGGTCTAAAAGATTATTTTGGAGAAAATGTGGACCATTTAAAAATTCATTAAGGGTTATTTCAAAGTTCTAAAATATCCACTTGCATTTTCAAAGGATCATTTCCAATCTTCTAAAGGGTGTGTGACCACTTTTATGAAGGGTATCTACATGAAGGTTAAAGAGAAAGAGATAGAAAAGCCAAAGGATTCATCTCCAAAAAAGTTTGAAAGATTATTTCCACAAGAAAGTGGACCTTTTTAGGAAGTCCAAAGGTCCACTTGCATTTTTTGAAGGTATGTTTTCAACAACAAGAAGGGCACTTAGCAGAAAATCCAAGGGAATTCCTTTGGACAATTTGTCTGAAGGAAATGAGAAATTGTTCCTTGAAAAAAAGGCAAGAAGAAAGGTAGAATATCTTAAAAGAATTATTTTGGATAAATTGTCTGAAATAATGCTAAAGATAAAAAGTCTAAAGAAAATACCTAAAAGGTGATGGCCCATAGAATGTCAATTTCAAGATCCAAGGAATATCTGTTAGAGTTAAAAACAAAAGTGTGGGAACCTAAATATGAATGTGGGAGTGACACATGGAATAATTATAAATGTTTTATGCACAACAAGAAAAATAGGCAAGTCAATGGTTCAAGTTGTTACACCATTTCATAGCTCAACAAGCCAGCAAAAGAGTAGCTAATGTCATAACAAATTTTCAATAGTTGAGCCCATTTATAGCAAAACATAATTTGATACATCTTGATTATGCTAGTATAACCATTAGGAACATCTTATATAATGTATAATAACTATTATTATTCTCAGTTGACACATGTATAATTGATCTTTACATTTCATTCGCTTGACCTCTCTTCCAAAAAACTATATATATGTATTCTTTCTACTCACTTGGGAGCTTTCACTGGTTATTCGAAAAACTCTATCCAAATTTGTACTTACAAAACTCTTGAAGAAATATACAAGTTATTTCACCATTTACACATTCTAATATTGAGTATAGGTTTGAATCTTGTTGATAATGACTACTGAAAAGTTAATTTTCTAGCATGTCAATCCATGGTCACTTACCAATGTGCAAAAGGGATGTTGTTGTAGGTCACTGTTAGTATTATTTACTAAGTGTATAAGAGTCTTAAAAGTGGTATATGTTTATTCCCTTTGTGGAATCATTCATAACCCTCCTAAGTGTCAAATACCTTCCTAAATCTAACTTACAAAATACTGATGCAACAATGTCTTTTTGTTATGAATTTGTGTGAAATGTCCTTATTTACCTTTAAGTAGTGGATTTTCAATCAAATAGGAGGATAATTCATATTGGTGCATCACCATTTTATTTTCTTAGCTATTTTTATCAACCCTTTTCATATACACTTGATAGATTAGAAATAATTTTAAAGGGGCATCAAGGGGAGCTAGCCACTAATCGAGAGATTCATCTCAATGAAATTGTCACTCACAATAAGAGAGATGATTCCATTTTTTTATTTTGATGAGCTAACTGAGCATCTCTTCAAGGGTAAAAATCCAAGCATCGACAGTTTTTGGCACACTCGGTGGGACCTCTAAGTCATATAAAATTATTCAATATTGGTGTTGGTCTTGACATAATTTGTAGATAAAGAAGAATCTACATTCAATACCTAGTGACTCTGCTAGGGAATTCAAAGTCTTTTTTTGATGACCAGTCCTTCTTTCCATGCAAAAGGTGACCACTAGGTCTATTGCTAAAGGTGTACCCTTTGATTTTGTGGAAATACCTCCATATTCTACCCAAATTTATAGATTTTTAAGCACTCATCCTTATAAAAGAGGTTTTGTGTTCAAAGCTTCCAACTTTTTATTGCATTCCATTCCTAACATCCATAGTGTTCATTCCAAAATGGCTAGAAGACAACCTTTTGTGCCTTTTTAGGGGGCATTTCCCTTGTATCTTGCCCAATATGATCAAATTCTAATATTTTATCTCAAAAGCGTCTCATATTTTAGTGGGAATGGTCTTATTACTACCATTGAGCACATTCAGAATATAACGAACTTTTGTAATATCCACAATATCACCCAAGAAAATGTAGTTATTAGGTTGTAGGCCTTGTCTCTCAAAGGAAAAGTTTTAGACCGGTATAAAACCCTACTTGTAAATTATATTGGCTCATGGGATGAGTTAGGGACCCTATTGATTGATAAGTTTTGGGAAAAGAGTGATCATTTATCTCTAGATAAGAAATTGATCACAATAAATAGGTTACCTCATGAATTCATGTATGATTTTAATACTAGGTTCTAAAAGACATGGGATAGAATTCTAATTCTTATGAGGCCAATCACAAACTATGCATTTTTATACTATTTGAAAGAATTGAATAGTGACATCACCATGATTTAATATATGCATGGAAACACATTGCCTATTGCCTATGACATAGCCATGACTGATGATAATTGTCTTGTCCAAGCAAGAAAGATAGCACTAAGACCTCCAATGCCACTATTCCTTGATTTACGTTCTCCCAGTAAAAGTGAATTGCCCACTTTAGATTATTTGCCTAGTTAAGAAAAATATGCCATTTCCCCTACAAATGAAATCCATGAGGTTAAGAGCATGATATAAACTGTTACTAATGAATTAGTTTTTCTCAAAAGGGAACAATCCAAAAGATATAGGCCTTATTAGTCTTACAACTAGATTGGATAAACAAATAGACCTCCTTTTCAAGGCAATAATTAGGGACAAGGCCAAAAGATCCATATCAAGCCTTATCAAAGTTATAATAATAATGCTCCCTCATCCTAAAAATCCCTTATTCCCACTCAAAAAAAATTGGTCTATGAACAACCCAACTACCCTTGTTTTGAGCAAGGTCAGGAATAGGTTGCTTATGCCAATGAGATGCAAAATCAAGGCATGACTACACAAGGTGATAAAATATCTCAATTTTAAAAATGTGAGATGCTAACACAATTCAAGATGGAGAGTATATAGGTTAAGTCTGATTCCACTCTCATGAATCATTTGGAGGGTGAGTTTTGTGCCATTAATTACATGGCCAATACAAGCAATTAGAATGTTAGTTTGGCTGCCAACACTAAATCAAAGAAAAGAGTTGTCGAAGAAGCTCAAGGAACCAATGAAGGACTTGTTTTGAATCCTACATTATTTTATATGTGAGGAGGGACTAATTAAACTCCTAAAGAATAATTAAATTAGAGGATTTCAAATTTTAGGACAACTACAAAACCCTGCCTCCATAAGCTACATCACAATGTTCAAATGTTCATAAAGAGAACCCCAAGGTAAGTAATCCTTCCATTAATGTTGTGGAAAAAATGAATAAGATTAATATGAACATCTAATTATGGGATTATCTATCATTACTATGGAAAAAATATATACTCCAAAAGGAATTACATAGATTGGGTACACAAGCTAGCCCATCTCAAAATGACAATGTGGTTTTGGTCAATGTAACTCAATCTATAGATGGTCAAGTGAAGAAAGATGAGAATACTCATAATTTATACCTATAGTTAATTATTTGTGATTTATTGGTTGATAATTTCATTAGAGATAGTGGATTAAACACATCAATTATGCCTAAATGCATAGTAGATAAACTAGGCATCAAATATGATCCAATGACTAAAGGAGTTTTGTAATTGGATGGATCACCAGCCAAGACTTTTGGGGTTGTCAAAGGTTTTAACATGATCCTTCATTATTTTACTATATTTTAAATTCCTCATGATGTGGTGGTAGCATATTTACCTCCCTATTTTACTCTTTTCTTGTCAAGAGACTTTACATCTAAGATAGGTGGATATTTGGCAGCTAATTGGTCCTACATGGTGTTTATAACAAAATATGGAACTAAGGTGAATATTGAGTTATAATATATTCATATATATCACTTGGAACCATATTAACCCAAGGTATAAAATGTTAACTATGTTATCATTGATGACGATGAGTTTCACATTGATCAATCCCCATCATCTTCCCTTGAAGGAGTTTCTAATTTGTTTGTAAATGAGTGTGGAGATGATAACTATGTGCATGATCCTTATAATTTTATTGAGTAATATGGTCTTGGAGTATATTATATTCATGAGAAGGATTATTTCATTCCCAATTTGATGAACTCAAATGAATATGTGAATGGCTTGTGGCAACTTTTCTTTGATGGGTCTAGAAGCAAGATTGTGGATAGGGTTGGAACAATGTTGGTTTCACCTTCAAAGGAAAGGTATTTTTCAAATTTCAGATTTCAGTTCTCTTCTTCTTGTAATGTATCTGAATATTAATCCCTCATTCATGGACTGAAGTGGGAAAGGAAAAGAGGTGTTAAAAATTTTCAAGTGTTTAGTGATAACGAGCTAATTATCAATCAAGTTAGAGGGCAGAATTTGACCAAGAACTCCTTGCTCAAGTCCTATAAGCATAGATTTTTGGGACCTTGTAGAAGAATTCATGGAATTTAATAGTACTTATATTCCAATGGAATATAATAAGCATGTTTATATGTTGGCATCTATTAGTGCTCAATTTGATGTTCCAAAAGGCATAAGACAAGACAAGATTCAACCACATCTAAAGGTGATTATGAGACCTTATATACCAGATAATGTCACAAATTATCAATTTTTTGAGAGGGATGAATATATATCCCTCTTCCTATAAGAATAGGATGATCTATCTATAAATAATCAATCTAAGCTTCAACAACAATATGGAGGGCAGATTGTCTAGTTGAAATCCAATAAGCTTCTTAAAGGCCTAGTAACTATTAAAAGCATATTAAATTATGATGACCAGATCAAGAAGGAGAAGGTAATAATTTACACAAATAAATATAACTATGAAAGGATACAAATCTTTAAATATAAGCTACTTTCAATTGGAAATGTATGCACTATTCAAGAGAAGCATGATTTCATTAAACTATGTAAAGAGTTTAGTGATATTTTTGCATGGGAGTATAGTGAATTGAAGGGTTTTGACCCAATATTAGCTATACATAACATATATTTAGATGGGAATGACAAACCCATAAATCAAATACAAATTCCAATCAATCCCAAGATTGAACCACTCATGAAGAAAGAGCTCACTAAGTTGATTGAATCCAAAATCAATTTTCCTATCAAGCATTATTCCTATTTGGCCAATTTAGTCCCTATTAGGAATAAAAATAGATATATTAGGTTGTTTTTATACTTTAGGTACTTGAATAGAGTGTATTTTAAGGATAATTACCCACTCCCTTCTATGGAGTAAATTCTAAAAGTGGTGGCAGGTAGTGAGAGGTTTTCTCTTAAATGCTTATTTTGCATAAAATCAAATTTTGGTGAAATAAAGTGACCAATACAAGATGTAATTCACCACAAAATAAGGCAAATATTATTATAGGAATATTCCATTTGGATTTTAAAATTCTGGATCTACTTTTTAACATGCAGTGGATATGGATTTCTAAGGACTAATCAATGACATTGTACTTGTATATCTTGATGATATGACAATTTTCTCCAAGGGAGAAAAGGATCACTTGAATCACATAAGGCATATTTTTGAATGGTATAGATAGTATGGGATCTCTATAAATCCAAAGAAGTGTGTGTTTGTTGTTCATGAAGGCAAACTCTTAGGCCACATTGTTTCCAAGAAAAGTTTGTCTATTGATCAAGAGAGAGAGTGAATGCTATCTTGGAATTGTCTTTACCTAAACATAAGAAGTGTTTAAAAATATTATTTGGTAAGATAAATTTCATTAGTATGTTCATTCATTATTCTTATAACATGGTCAAGACCTTGACATCTATGATAAGGAAGGATGAGATATTCACTTAGATAGGAAGGAGAAAATAAAGTTTTGAGGGGATCAAGCAAGCCATTACCCAAGCTCATAATTTTTCAAGTCCAAAAATCTCCAAGGAATTAAATTTTTACACTTTTGGTAATTAAGAGGTAATCTCTACCATGTTTACTCAAGATAATGATGAAAATTTGGAACAACCTATTACTTTTTTCAGTCAAGGTCTAGAAGGTTATGAGATAAGATATACATATGTGGAGAAATAAGTGCTTTAAGTTATAATGAGTTTTAAGAAGTTCTAGAATATGTTATCTAGAAAAAAGATTAATTTTTTTGTGCCTCATCCTAGTTTAAAATATTTTCTATTGAGTAGATATTTGAATGAGAAAAGGGTAGGTTGGATCACCAAAGTCATGGAATATGATGTGGAGATCAAAATGACCAAGTTAGTTAAAGGAAAAGGACTATGTGAGCATCTTGATTTAGATATAAAAGATCAAAGGGAGGTTTTTCTGGCATTTCATGTTGATACTATAGTAGTTTTATCTTCATCCATAAGGAGTTGGACATAAGACATGATTCATTTCCTTCAAACTGGTGAGTGTCCATAAGGTCTTGATAGATCTAGAAGAAGGTATTTTAGACTACAATCAATTCCTTATGTACTTGTTGATGGAGTGATTTTTAGAAAGGAATTTTTAGGTGTGCATTTGAGGTACATTGATTTAGATCAGATTGAAAAAATATTGCATGAGTTCCATGATGGGCTAACTAGTGGCCATTTTGCTCCAAGAACTATAGCTGTTAAGGTTATGAGAGATATATACTTTTGGCCTAGCTTATTTAAATACACCCATGCTTAGGTAAGGAAATTCCAAAAGTGTGATGTTTTTAATGGAATGTAAAGGCTAGCTACCATGCCTCTTCATCCAATCTAGGTTGAACAATCCTTCATGCAATAGGGTTTGGATTTCATAGGTCTGATCAATCCTCCTTCTACTTTTGGTCACAAGTGGGTGTTGATATCCACTGATTATTTTTAAAAATGGGTGGAGGATATAGCTCTTAAGGAGGCAAATGAAAATATAGTCTTGGACTTCTATGAAGGATAGTAACTATGTTTGAATCTCCTTCAACAATTAGCTCAAACAATGTCTTGGCTTTCCTAGGAATAAGAACAAATGAATGGGCTTTAAAACATGGCATCTATCTTAGCACATCCTCTAACTACTATTTCCAAGGGAATATACTAGATGAGTCCAAAAATAAGAAATTAATTAGGATCATAAAGAGCACTATGGAAGAGAATCAAAGGAATTGGCATACCAAGCTAAAGACAACCCTTTGGGTTGATAGAATTACCCCAAAGAGAGAAATTAAAAACTCACCATATACACTTATGTATGGAAGGGAGGCTAGGCTTCCTATCTCACTTGAGTTACTAGATTTAAACCTCATATATCAACTACAGTTAATGGAGAATGAGAGCATAGAAGTTAGGTTATGTGAGTTTATGGAGCTTGAGGAGAGAAGAGATAAAGCTATGCAAACCATGACAACTCACCAAGATCAAAAAAATAAGTATTTTGACAAGAATACCATGCCAAGAATCTTCAAATAAGGAGACATTATCCTAAAATGGGATGAAGATAGGACCAAACCTAGAAGACACACAAAGTTTGATGCTTTATGGAGAGGCCCATATGTCATTACTCAGTGCAAAAAACACAATGCTTTCTAACTCTCAAAGTTGGATGGAGAGGAGCTGCTTATCCTAGTCAATGGGTTATATCTAAAGCATTGTTACTGAGTTTCTCTTTTCTTTTGTACATATTTTCTTGTTTTTTATGTGTTCCCTAAGTGATTATGCACATGTGTGGGTTTGTCTTGGTCTTGTTTTGTGTTGTCTTTGCTTGGCCTTGTTGTTGTTGAGTGGTGTGTTTCCTTATGTTTTATTTTGGTAATATCCTTGTTAATCATCTTCAAGAATCCATTAACTCCATTGGCCCTAAGTTTGGATAAGGCTACTAGTCTAGTCAGTATAGTAGGCATACTACCCCTATGAATTACCAATTAGTTGACCAAATTTTGGCCCTTTAGGCCAAAATTAGGTGCCCTTTTTACAAAAAACATCTAAGTTTAGTATGCAGGTTTCATTCAAAAAAAGTGTTCTTATACAAAGCTGAAGTCTCTTACATATAAAAAACCCAAGTGTTTTCCTTTTGAAAGATTTTCTCTTTAGTATTTTGGCTATGTCCTTTGCAGTGAATTATTTCAGGTTTTTAATCTAAGCCTTTTCCAAATTCTTTAAAACTTTTTGTCTGAGGCTTTTCTCTGAAGAAAATTGTCCATTCAAATTTCCTAAAGGGTACTTTCTGATAGGAAATGGCCTAGACAAGTATTTTGAAGGATGTGTTTCCTTTCAAAAGGGACCTTTTCAAAAAGTTCAAAGGATTATTTTATAGAAAAGGTGGACCATTTCAAAGTTCGTGAAGGGTATTTTTTTCTTTTCAGAAAGGTCATTTGAAAAATATCTGAAAGGGTCATTCCATAGTTCTAAAGGGTACTATATAATTTCTCCAAAAGATATCTTCAAGCCAAAAGGGACCCTTGTAACTTTTCCCAAAGGGCATGTGATAACTTTTATAAGGGAATTTTTCAAGTTGAAGGACATTTTCAATTCTTCCAAAAGGTCACTTTCATTTTTTTTGAAAAAAACACTTTCCTTTATGAAGGGTAATTCATAGAAAGTCTAAAGGGCATTTGAACTTTCCTGAAGGGGCATTTTTAAAAAGTCCACAGGATTATTTTAGAGAAAAGGTGGACCATTTCAAAATTTCTGAAGGGTTATTTCAAAGTTATGAAAGGTCCACTTGAATTTTCAAAGGACCATTTCTAATCTTCCAAAGGGTATGTGACCACTTTTGTGAATGGTATCCATAAGAAGGCCAAAAAGAAAGAGATAGAAAATCCAAAGGGTTCATCTCCAAAAAATTACAAAAGATTGT
Organism: Torreya grandis; assembly: GCA_037957365.1. NCBI lineage: Eukaryota > Viridiplantae > Streptophyta > Pinopsida > Cupressales > Taxaceae > Torreya > Torreya grandis. The sequence goes on along the minus strand of JARHVA010002825.1, from coordinate 146,893 downwards.
TTCCACAAGAAAGTGGACCTTTTTAGGAAGTTTAAAGGGTCACTTGCATTTTTCAATATTTATGTTGTCAACAAGTTGAAGGGAACTTTTATTTTTGTGGAGGGCACTTAGAAAAAAATTCAAAATAATTCCTTTAGACAATTTGTATAAAGGAAATGAGAAATCATTCCTTGCAAAAAAGTTGAGAGGAAAGGAATAAGAGACCAAAATAAATCTTTTGGACACATTGTCTAAAAGAATTTTGAAGAGAAGAAGTCTGAATAAAATAACCAAAAGGTGATGACCCATAGAACACTAATTTCAATCTATAAGGAATAACTATTGGAGTTAAAAATAAAAGTGTCAAAACCTAAAGATGAATGTGGAAGTGACACATGGTAGAATTCTAAACATTTGATGCACAACAAATAGAAATAGGCAAGTTGATGTTTCGAGTTGTTACACCATTTCATAGCTAGATAAGCTAGTAAAATAGTAGCTAATGTCAAAACAAATTTTCAATAACTAAGCCCATTTATACAAAATATAGTTCAAGACATCTTGATTTTGTTGGTATAAGCCTCAGGAGAATATTAAAGAATGTATAGTAACTATTCCTATTCTCAGTTGACACATATCTTATTGATCTTTGCATTTCATTTACATGACATCCCTTCTGAAAAACTATATATTTGTATTCTTTCTAATCATTTGGGAGCCTCTGATGGTTATTAGAAAAACTTTAGCTAGATTTATACTTGTAAAAATCTTGAAGAAAAATACACGTGATTTCACCATTTACACATTGCACTATTGAGTATACATTTGAATCTTCTTGATAATGACTAGTGAAAAGTTACTTTTCTATCATGTCAATCTATGTCACTTACCAATATGCAAAAGGGATGTTGTTGCAAGTCTCTATTAGTATTCTTTACTAAGTGTATAAGAGTCTTAGAAGTGGTATATGTTTATTCCATTTTTAGAATCATTCATCACCCTCCTAAGTTTCAAATACCTTCCTAAATCTAACTTAAGAATTACTGATGTAACAATGTATTTTTGTTGTGAATTTATGTGAAACATCTTAGTTTACCTTTAAGTAGTGGATTTTTAGTCAAATAGGAGTATAATACATACTTGTGCATCATCTTTTTATTTCCTTAGATATTTTTCTTAACCCTTTGCATAAAAACTTGATATATTATAGATAATTTTAAAATTTCATCAAGGGGATCTAGCCCCTAATTTATAGATTCATCTCAACAAAATTGTCACCCACAACAAGAGAGATGATTCCATTTTGCCACTTGGATGAGGAGAATTGAGCATCTCTTCAAGGGTTAAAATCCAATCATAAATAGTTACCATTGTAAAAAAAACTTATAAATAAAATTTAATAGGTATATTAGGTCATAATTATCCTCTCCACCAAATTTAATGATTGGATCTTGCATATTTTGGCTTGTATGTCCATTTTGGCAAACGCTAGTGACACATGCCTATATGGTCATGTTTCAAAAATGAGTCTTCCTCATTTTAAACTTTTTTTAACTCCTTATCATGATTAATTTGTCTCTAATAGGTCATATATACCTTCCCTTTCATGATTCCACCCTTCATTACTTTATGCTCAACCTCCCATGCCACCTTGTACCTTCTTAAAAGACCCATCATGACTATGTTATTTGATTGTTGGTGATTAAATCATGGGAAAATGAAGCCTTAAATATCAATTTAATATTAAAATAGCTCAATATTTCTCTCAAAATTCTTGGAATCATCTTTCACCCTTCTTTTAACATGCTTAGATCTTGTAGGAAGGCAATTAGACTTTAAACAAACAAACTTTGTATAAAATTTTATAGGTGAAAGTATTTGAGGTATATGATTGTGTCTTAGGTGTTTAAAACTTAATTTTACCCTTATTATATGATTTTACATCTATTACAAGCTATACATTGATCTCAACATCCCATTTCACATACAAGGTTCATCTTGGGTTTGTAAGGCTTATAGCCCTTATTTTGGACATTTCTCCTTGGTTTTACCATTATAAAAATTATATTGAAAATATGAGACAAATTATATCTACTATCCATCTCATTATATGTGTGTGATAAGTTTCATGACCTGATTTCACTCCAAGATCACACTCCTTTTGGAAACTACCCTTCATTTAGGCCTACTTAGCCTTATTCCAAACCCTCAGCCACTAAATTAGTACTTAATAGCCTCCAATCAGCCCAAACCTATTTAATCACTTATATAACCTTTAAATACATAAATTTACAATTTTTTGGAAAATTTTGACAGTGAAAACTCTTGGAATCAACAAAACCCTATTTTAGGCTTCTCTCATGCTCTTTTTGAGACCTTATGTTGGATTGGGGGGTTAAAATGAGTTCTAGGATTCACCTAGCTTTTTTTTTTGATTAATTGGATATTTATTAATGGTTAAGACCTGGGAGAGTTTTAAAAAATCATAAAAACATCACCAAGATCTCAAACAAAATATAATAAAAAAGTGCCAGCTTGTTGGCCTATTTTTGATTTGACGATGGTTCTTGAGTTATAGGGGTTAAATAGGGAAATTGAGAGAGGTTTTTTTGGATCATCTATGAAAAAAATTATATTAAAAATTTCATGTCCTAAATACCACGTAAAATACTGCTATTACCCCCTTTTGTTATGGCATTCTAGGCCTCTTTTAGCTTTCTAGGCCTAGAAAACTAAAAAATGGATTTTTTGTCCTTTGAATGTATTAAAAATATTGATACAAGTTTTATTCACCTTGTGTAAGATTAAATTATGTAACATACCTAATTTTAGACCTTTAATTTATATATTGGAGTGTGAATATCATTTGATACTCAAATCCTGGAGAATACACTGAATGATCATAGTGAACAAAAGTGAAAGTTGGAGGCCAATACTCTCCTCTATTCACACACACTTTTAATTTTGAAATAATATTCACCTATGATAGGGATAAAATATGGGAAAAATTTTATGCATCAAATATCCTTACAATATTGTTTCATGGCATCAACAAAAGTGTCTAGGACCTTTGTTTTTGTGTTTTAGGGAAATTGTCCCTAACACAGTCATTCAAAATTGAAGATGGGTTATTCCAACTTTCTTGAAATTTTTTGACTCAAAAATGATTCCCATGGTATATTTTATCCTATTTATTTTTAACCCACTATAGGAAGGAAAACTTTTGTAGTTGATAAACTTGCCTACAACTCCATTGGAGCTCTAACTAGAAATTTGATTGTTTGCCCTATAAAGGCTTAAATGAGATACTAAGGATTTATGAGAAAGTTAACTTGTGCAAGTTGATGTTTCATAAATATGATGAGTTATATTATCCCTCTAATATAGGTTCTACTCAAAAACTATTTAAATGACCATTTCATAAGGATAACAAGGAAAACTTATTTTATGCCATAAGTACCTTCCTGAAATAAAATAGCTAATGAAATGAATTTTAATAGGTACTATTTGACCCTAAAATTACTCTTATAAAACCATTATTTATCATTTAATTTTTAATTGAATAAAAAAGGGAAAACATGGGCCCTATTTGGATGAGTAGGCCATCTAGACACCCCTAAACTATTAGTAATTTTTTATTACTATGGGGAGATGAATCAGACCACCAGTGCCACAAAGTGTAAGGAAATTAGGGTCCCTATTAATTCTCAAAATATTCTATCCCAAATTTCTCTCTCTCTATTGACTGTACTAAGTGAAAATTTGAGGCTCTCTTAGAGCTATCACAAACTACCCAAAATGGTTTTTCCTTAGCATGAAGAACTAGAAGTCTACCTATTAAATATAACACTTGGGAAAGATTTTTTAGAATTTAAGTGACATTTAATTCCTTATTTAAACCTTAAAAAATAATTCAAACTCCATTAATGGCAAAAAACTTGCTTCATGTATAGTTTTTAAATAATAGATTTTCCTTACCTCTATTATTTTCTACATTGGAATATTATTTAAAATGATTATGAGGGGATGTTATGGACTCCATGGATTCCTTAATATGATATCTAATTCTGTGCATAAAGTAAATCCTTCAAAAAATTGTTCTGCCAAAGCTACAAAATGCTCTAAATTGCATCTTTTTACTCTCAAACTTCTTCCCTCCACTCCAAATGATCTCAAATGACCTTGAACATGTATAAGAGATTAAAATTTTCCATATGGAGGTGGGAGGAAGTCAAAATCAGTTTGACTTACTCAAAAAGTCACTTTTTCACTTGAAATTTCTATTTTGAGGACACTTAAGTCATATAATGCACTTCTAGGGTTCTTTTGAGCATAATATATTATTTAGGCCTCATTTTTTGCTCGTTAGAATATATGAGACTTTTTGAAAACCTCCTTCATGCCCCTAGATGCTTGAACACCATAGAAACCTGCAAGAGCCTTTACTTGTAGTTCTAGACCTATTTCTAGGCCTTTCCCTCAAAATCACCAAAAACACCAAAATCACCTTAAAACTTGCTTAAAGTGTTTGAAAAGCTTAAAAGTGACATGTGGTAGGGTCATGAGGTTTATCTACTTATTTCACCATTAGATCACTCACTCAACCAAAACTCTACTCAGCTTCTCACACCTCACTAGGACCTCCCATAATACTACATTGCATCATCAATTTAGGACCAGAAAGGAACTAGTCATGGGGCTAGAAGGTTAATGAAAGGTCCAAGAGATTTTCTTGATCCATCTAGGAAAAACTTTCATATCTAGGCCAATTTTAATCAATAGTAACTTAGTGAATAATTGTTTTTCCTATGTTTGTATTTTAACTTTTCAAATTTATGCAAAAAATGAGAATTATTGAAAGTCATATAAAGTGTCTAAGCCTAATTTTTACCTAATATGGAAGTGAATTCAACCAATTTTCAATCCTTCCAAGCTAGTGTGATTTTTTTTCAAGACATGTGTATGAAATACCAATGCAAGAGCCATTGTATGAAGATGAAGTGAATGTGTACAAGTTTACTATCTTCAAAATTGTGTCAAATATAGGAATAATTGACTTTTACATTTGTGCATCACCCTAAATTTTTAATTTTTATGTTCAATTTTAGTTTGAGTATTGCTCTTTCATTTGATATTTTAGGTTTTTTGCTATGCAAATCCTATGTTTGATTAAAGGGTTGAGTTGTCTAAATTAGTAAAATAATATGCAATAAATAACCATTGATTTTTTTATATATTATGACTTATTTTGACTTTATAAAAATAGTAGTAAATATGTGCAAATATATACTTATCTATAAAATACTTTTCATAGAAGATATAGGTGATAAAAAATAGGTTATAGATAGATTTGAGTGTCATCAATAAGGTCCTTGGGTCAGATTTTTCATTGGAGAAATAGCACCCCACCTAAATAGTAACACCATGCAGCTCTAGTGTCCTAAAAATGGTGTGACTTTCTTGTTTACATGACTATTATTATTTTATGGGAGCACCTACACCTATGTTTTTGGGTTCTATTATTGTACACATGAAATATGAAACTTTGTATTATACCTAGAATATCTGATTTAGTGTGTAAACCCTAATCCTCATTGAAAGTATAACATGAGGTAAAATGTGTGTTTGTTAGTATAATAGTCTAGACATCCTCAACACCTCACTTTAAATAGAGATCCTTACATACCAATACTCTAATAAGCGATCAAACTCGATGTAGTTCTCCCACCTAGTGTTTAGTGCAAGTAAAAGTGAATTCTAGAATGAGAGTGGTATTAAATGCCTTGAGTGTGATTGAGATTTGAAATCTTTGAAATATGGGTTTAGGGAAACTATATATGGTAGTATGTAAAATTAGGGAATAATATGGATCAATTAATTTGATTTTGATCAACTTATTTCTTATTTGAATAGGATTTTTGCATCTATTTTCCATCGATTGGATATAGGTCTAATAGTCTTCTATTTATAGTGATTTGTAGCTTGTGTGGATAATACAATGAAATTAGGACAACATTAAGAGGGGCACACATTTGATAATATATATGTTTGATAAAGTTAAAGAAAGGGACACTAGCACTAAGTTGGGGACACTAGCATCATATGGATCTAGTGTACTTAATATGGTGTTAGTGTCTAATTGGAAAGCTACTAGGCATAATGGGTATAGGATCTAGGAATGTTAATCTAGGACTAAATTTGAGATGAAAGATGTTTTTGGTATGTAAAATGGTTAAAAACATGTGATAAAGGCTATTTAATAGGTTTAAGTATAACCTAATAATATGCTATCTCAAGAAACACTCTTGCCATCCAAATACCACTTTTAGGTGATTACATTTGTACCCCCTTTGTGATAGAAATGCAATAAAGTGAAATGATTGGTATAAAGTAAAAAAACATACCTAGACTTACCTAGCAAGTGAAGCACATGTTGTTGAGTTTTATTATGTAAATTTGGGTCTCTATATGTAAAACATGATCCAAATTGATGACCTATAATGAAACATGCTAAAATTAGTCCTTAAGAGAAAATCAAAAGCCAAAGCCTATGTTGAATAAAGTAACTAAGTAAAGTTGAGTAGAGAGATAGGACATAGGAAAGGAATGAATACACCTTATTGGGTATGCAAACCAATGCATGAACCCAGTGACAACCTATGTGCAAGTGTACATAGTGATCAAATCATTGAATAGCTTGGATTGATTTGATAGCTTGCTCAATCCTCATGTGTGGGTGACTCAAGAACTCAATATAGTTTTGACTCCCTCACTACCCAACCATGATTGGTGGATCATGATCTATGAATAAATTGGATAAGATTATAAGTGTGTCTAACCCTCTTATGTGGGTGGTTTAAGAGCTCAAATAGGCTATGACTCTATCATTTCCTGCCTGTGTGAAGTAGATGCATCTAAAAATGAACTACATAAAGTGTTAAAATTATCTAACTAGGTATATCTAACTTTGTATGTTAGTTCCATAGCCACTCAAGTACATTAGGTAGCTTTGGACCACTCAAGAATTCCAACCACTACAAATGGAGTAAGACATGAAACTAGTGACCACTTGGAATATGATAGCAAGTTTATACAACATAAAGAATGAAATGAAGTTTTCCATTCCATTTGATCAACTTGTGTGTAACTAAGCATATGAAAATTATGTGCCATCCACATTCCCCTAATCTAATATCTAAGTATACTAATTCTAGATTAAGTATGTAATAAATGTATCTATATATCTAAAATAAATGTGGGAGTCAACATTATATGCATAATTCCCCCAATCTAAACAAATGGTATGAATCTAAGCTGAAATGCTTGTATTTGAGTAAAATATGAACATAGTTATCAAAATTGTGATTGTATATGTGAATATGTACTATACCTAGCGTATTATATGAACAAATGGTATGAATCTGAATTGAATATATAATTAGGAAAGCACACACAAGGGACATGGGCACATGTCCAAGGAATACATCAATAAAAGTGTCATAGAGATAAATAACATTGGCATATTCAAATGCCCTTGAAATGGAAGAAGCATAAGAAACACAATCAATTCTAACCTAAGAAAGCTAAAAATTAAGGCATGTATAACTATGTAGTACAATTTTTTGTAAATACTAAGATGTATATATGATGATTTTAAACTAGTGATAGTTAGTAGAAAATATGAGTATAAGTGGTAATGATCAATATCAAGATATATCAATGCATAAATTGGAATGTAAGTATATAACCTAGTAGTAGAAATTATATATGAGATTACCTTGAGTGGGTGGATGTATCAAATGACTAAAATTGGATTGGTGTATATGCCCCTAGTGGGTAGATGATAACAAGTTTGGATAAGTGTAGTGGATTGGAGTCCTATATGTAATTTTCAAGAACTCAACAACAATAAGTGAAGTATATATGTATGACAAAAAAATGACTATACTAAGATAGCTAGCATATGTAATGTCTATAAAATAAAATTAATGTAAACATGCAAATTCATACAATCTATAATTATTTTGTTTCTTGAGTAATATTTCAATGTTTTTATGTTTGACATGTTATATTGTTTTTATATTTTTTATAAATAAACTATGTATAAGCAAATGAAAATAAACCATGTACAAGGAGAAAGAGAGAAGGAAAATATGTATAGGACGGTATGAACCATAATAACCAATAATTTTCATGGGAGACTAATTATCACTATGACCCATGTCAAAAATAAGAATGGTAATATCTTGTGTAGTGTGAATGCTATGTTGTAGTTGGATGTTGTTAAAATAGAAATATGAGTATTTTTCATCATTAAAATCATAATACCCTAAAATTTTAGAGGCAATTGCCTCATACTTTGGAGTTAACCTTTATTAATTATGCTTTGGCATATTAAATATGATTTTTCCCTTTAAAACTATGCTTATTGTAGACATACAATGTTATGGAGGCTCTTTCGCTAAAAAAGTCTATTTGGAGAATGCTTGTTTGTGTAGCATGATTTTGAATTTAAAACTTAAGATATTTATCTTTCTATAACATTTCATATGTATCTAAATGTTTTTCCTTGATAAAATGTATCTTTGAATGATATGTCTTAAGATGTTCAATAAATATCAAACACTGTTGACCAATATTATCAACTATTAGAATAGGAGAAGTGATGCCTTAGGCCTATTTTCCCAAACCTTAACCATGATAATAAAACTATTGTAGACATTTGTGAATAGTATTATACCATATTGAATGTTTAGCCTCATTTTGGAGAGGTATATTTTCTTGATTTATCTCTACTTGTTGTAATGTTTCCTGATCTGATTGTCCTTTTTAAACCTTATGTTGTTTTGAGTTAAGCTTTGGTAGCCATTTTTGTACTATTTATGAATTTATCCCTTTTTTAATTGGTAGATGTGTCATTGTATGTTGTGTGGATTATGTTCACTATGTGAGTCATATGTATCCATTATATATTATATTTTCCTTTTCAATGTTATACATGAATCTATGTGGTGCACATGTATTATATGATATGCATAAAAATATTTGGATCTCTTCATTGGGTGTAGAGGAGGTAGGTTGATCAAATTAGCTTTAATCATGTCCCTTAGTACCTCACTTGAACTCTTATTTTACCATTGAATTATTTTTGAATCAATATTTGTAGATGTACTTTGTAGTGATTTCATGTTTTGATATGTAACATTATTTTCCAAAAATTAACTAGGTGATGATGAATATACATGATTTACACTATTGTGCCTTGGAGGCCTTTATCTTGTAAATTGATTTTCTAATGTTGTAATATTTTCATGTAATAGTTGATTCTAATTTTTTAACCTAAAATCATCTTTCCCATATTGATAATTTGATCACATAGAGTCTCATAAGTTAAAACGCTAGCTATTGTTAATTCAACATGAAGGTACACACCTTGTAGGGAAGAGGTGTGAATATGCTAAGGATTGGGACTAGTGACATTATTAGGTTTATTCATCTCATGGAGGAGTGATATCATGGACCCGGTTAGAGGGAAAGTAGATATCACCCTCATGGATATGATGAGGAGAAAGAGATTATTTATTGTGCATAAGATATGACATTAAAACTTGAAACATATTTGTTAGGTTATGTGTTAAATCCTCTATGTGTGTAAGGGTTTTCTTGCTAATGAAATTACACATAGGAGAAAGATAACATGATATGACATATGCCATGAATTTCATTTGACATAAAATATCATCTATATATGTGTTTATGTATTTTATGAGTTCATTCTAAATTAAAGAGAACACATGAAAATTAAAGTATTAGACTTTGCAACAAAAAGTGATTAATTTCCTCTATCATTATAATCATGATTAAACAAATTAGAAGATATATGAATCTTAAAAATAAATTACGTAAATTTATACCCTAGTGTTGGTTATGATTAGGATTAGTTTATAAAATATTTAAATTATATTTAAATAAATGAAACCCTAATGTGATATTTTATTAAATGAGCTAGGTTATGCAAAAAAATAAAAAAACATGAATTTGTAACACTAATTTAGTTTTTAAAAAATAAGAGAAGGTAAATCCTATGTGGAATAAGGGTTTTAAACAATATTTTAATTAATTTGAGTTCACCAAATTATTTAACCTCTTAAGTTTTTACAATGTAAATCCTATGTTTGATTAAAGCGCTGAGTTGTCTAAATCAATGAAATAATATGCAATAAATAACCACTAATTTGTTATGGATTTTAAATTTATTTATATTTATAAAAATATTATTAAATATGTGAAAATATATATTTATCTATAAAATAGATGTCATGAAATATCTAGGTGCTGAGAATTAGGTTGTGAATAGGTATGAGTGTCGTCAATAGGGTCCCTGGGTCTGATTCTTCACTAGATAGTAGTACCCCACCTAGATAGTATTTCCATGTAGATCTAGTGTCCTCAACATGGTGATAATGTCTTATTTGAGGGATTATTCCTATTTTTTAGGAGTACCTACACCTATGTTATGTTTTTGGGTTTTTTCCTACATGCACAAAATCTAGAACTCTGTATTGTGCCTAGAATATTTGATTTAGTGTGCAAACCCTAATATTCCTTACAAATATGGAATGAGATAAAAATGTGTGTTAATTAGTAGTATAGGTTGGACATCCTCAACACCATACTATTAATATATTTTCTTACGTACCAATACTCCAAGGAGGGTTAAATCCCAATGTAGTTCTCCCACCTAGCGCTTCGTGTAAGTGTAAGTGAATGTTATAATGAGAGTGGTCTTTAATGCCTTCAGTTTGATTGAGCTCAGAAATATTTGAAATAAAGGATTAGGGTATATGCATATGGTATTATGTATAAATAGATAATAATAGGGATCAATTAACTTGATTTTGATCAACTTGTTTCTTATTTGAATATGCCTTTTTCATCTATTCTCCATCTAGTGGATAGAGGTCTAATAGTCTTGTATTTATAGTGATCCTTAGATTATATAGTTAATAAAATTTATCAATGTTGACTTAATAGGGGCACACATTTGAAAATATATATGTTTAATAGAGTTAGGGAAAGGGACACTAGTGCCAAGTTGTGGACACTAGCACCATATGGCTCTAGTGTCCTTAATGTGGTGCTAGTGTCTAGATGTCAAATTATTGGGCATAATGGGTTAGGATCTGAGAATAATATTTTGGGATTGTGTTTGAGTTGATAGAATATGTTTTTGGTTTGAATAATTTTTGTAAATGTGTGATAAATTATCTAGTATATGTCTAGGGCTGAGCTAGGAATATGTTATCTCTAGCAACACTCTTAACATCCAAATACCACTTTTATGTGATTACACTCTTTATACCCTTTTCTTAGTCAATAAAGTAAAGAATTAAAGAGTTTAGAAAGAATTGGGTGATTTTACCAAAGGGAAAGAGCTATTCATATATAGATTATCTCCAACATAAGGTCACACACACCTTAAGAGTTTCCATTGTATCAACAAGAGTGAGAATATGAACATGTTCTTGTAAGGGTGCACTTGTGTGTAATAACAACTATCAAGATGATGCATGTGTTATTTTTGAAACTTGGTCTTATGTGAAAATTTATATTTTTATTCCTTTGCATTGATATATTGTATCTACTTTAGACACTTGATTTGACCTATAATAAGTGGTTATAAATATGGGTTGGATATCCCCAACCACACTTTACTTAGTGGTTGATAGTTTTATACATTATACTACTTTGAAAAGATCTCAAACCACAAATATTTATCTTATGTATGTGTATTTATGATAAATAGTGATCCACTCAAATAAAATGAAAATTTAATCTCAATTTAGGTGTTCCTTTAGGGCTTTTTATATTTAGATTATTTTATATAGTGCCTCAAGTATGTGCAACTTTATTTCTTAATGTACAAGTGAAAATTATATAAAGTTCTAGATATAAATGGCCTTAGAATTTATGTGTGTATATATATGACTCTTCTGATAATTCCCCAACCATAAAAAACATGTGAAATGTATTATCTAACACAAGGAAAGGGTATGAATTTTTAAAAAAACAACTATTTGAGGAACCTAGGATGTTACTAGTGAAGGTAAAAAATTGAATTACTATAAATGTTGAACTATTACTTAAAATTTCTAGGAAGAAGGAAATATTAATCTATAGTATGATGATAATATGCTTAGGATAATTTAGTATTTAGGCATAGACTGTGGAGATCCTATATATAAATGATGGAAAATTTAAAAATCAATGCTCATGGATAGATAGATTAAGAGGAAAAGAGGGTGTTCAAGAGTCATAAGTTTATGAAAAAGTTATTTATTTCAAATATAGGTCAAAAATGATGTTTCCAAATATCTAATATGCAATTTACATGTTTGAGAATTCACTAATTTTAGACTATTTTTGAAAAAATATAGATTAAATAAACAAAGTAAGAAATTTTATACCTGATTATAACCTCATTTTGTGTGTTCAAATATTATTTGAATATATATATATATATATATATACACACACACATACATATATATACATATATATATATATATATATACACATATACATATATATATATACATACATATACATATACATATATATATATATATACATATATATATATATATACATATATACACATATATATATATATATATATATATATATATATATATATATATATATATATATATATATATATATATATATATATATAGACACACACACACACACACATATTTACATGCAAAACTAGAAATGAAATAATCTATATATCAATGTCCACTCATGATAAAAATAATCTAAAACATTCTGGATCATTAAAAAAAATTATGCAATTTACATGTTTGAAAATTCACTAATTTTAGTCTATTTTTGAAAAAATATAGATTAAATAAACAAAGTAAGAAATTTTATACTTGATTATAACCTCATTTTGTGTGTTTAGATATTCTTTGAATATTTATATATATATATATATATATATATATATATATATATATACAGATATATATATATATATATACAGATATATATATATAGATATATATATATATATACACACACATACATATATATATATAAATATATATATATATACACATACATATATATATATATACAGATATATATATACATATATATATATATATATATATATATACATACACACACACACACACACACACACACACACACACACACACACACACACACACATATTTCCATGCAAAACTAGAAATGAAATAATGTATATATCAATGTCCACTCATGATAAAAATAATCTAAAACATTCTCGATCATTAAAAAAATTAAATTAAGAAGAAAAATAATGAATAAATCTATGGGTATACGAACCATCATTCATTCTGAATTCATTGGAGAATGACATGGGATGATCACTCTCCATAAACATGCCACTATTTAAAATATGGGTTGAGAACTATAAATGCCTCAACTCCCATTGGAGATTGTGAAGTGGTAGTGTTTGAACATTGTATAAACATTGACTATACTACTCAACATATCATCATAACACTTTTGGTGTAACCCCAAAATAGGTTTTTATACAAATGTGGAACCCCAAAATAAGTTCATATGTAAAATTTGGATACTTTTACTAGGATTGTATGTAAATATGAAAATTTAAATAAACTATTATAGATGCATTTTAGATTCAAAATGATTACTAAAATTGTTTATAAACATATAAAAAAAATTACATGCATCAACAACATCCATGCCCAAATTCTAATCCATATATAACTTAATGAGATATATAATTCCTTACGCTATATTCCAATATAATCAATCTAATCCATATAATCTATCTCATCATGTCATCAAATAATTTAGTTGTCTCTCATGATCATGTAAAATGTCCCACGTATGAATTACATGTGTAAATATGTCAATCTATCCCAATATGAATCATAATATATCCATATAAATCATGTAATATGACATAAAATATTAATTATAATCTAAATTATTTGTCTATTGATGACTGAATCTCTACAACAAGTCCTTTAATATGCCCCCCCACCTTTGAACTAGTCATCAAAAGAAAATATTTATATGCATTATGTTATATATAAAATATGTTTTTAAAAAAGGTGTGATAATATGATTGTGCTATGTCATCATATAAATACTTTCTCATAGGGTCCTTTCCAAGTCATACAATTATCATGTTAACTAGATATATAAATTAGGCACGTAGTAATAATGATTGTAATAATAAACACTAGTAGTAAGACACATAGAACATGTGAGATAAGAGTAATGGAATCATACATAATATAAGAATTCATGATATGAATCATGTCACCATAAGCTCAATAACCATTCAAAAATGTATCCACACATATAGGTACATAATGTCATGATCATGACATAAAAAAAAAACTCATGATAGAAATAGAATTAGAATTTGATGTGATATGAAAAACATGACCATGAAAAGTAATATAGGGTCCTCAACACAAACATCATATAATGTAACAACACAATCAATGCACTCATATAAGTACACAATATAACACTCAGTGTAGAACATAATGGTCATAAATATAACAGACAATGCCACACAAGAAACCATCACATAGTGTATTACATAATTTCAAATCACACCATGTAACAATCATCGGCATGAAACACATATAGGACAAAAATTTTATCTACATGCGTAATCTAAGTCTTTATCAAGGCATAGTAAAACATATTGTAAATAAAATATAGTACTCTAAATATTATATGTAATATTAAGTCATGTATAATTAGTATAATTAGTTTGACATGATGAATTAAATTATCATAGAATAATATAACCTATAAATATATACCAAGATACACCCAATGTAGGCATGTTACCAATGTATAAAGGTATCCCTTGGATGTAAGGATTGCATTGCATATATAAATCCATGTACAATATGTAACTTATATGTATTTCATCCTAATCAAGTATATTGTGATAAGTGGGCGAATATAAAAATTAATATTCAATCTACCATATGATTGATAAAAAAACATAAAATAATAATGTAAAATAGAAACATGTGTGATGCACATGTCCTCATTTTTTTACTTTCTACTATATCATTTTTAAATTTTTTTTTATTTTTTTATTTTTTTATAGTTTATTTAATATTAAATATTATCATTGTAACAAACGCTACCATAAATGGGATGTTCACTAGTATATCATGTATCATTTATGTCATAATTGTTGACCAAATTTGACTTCAAGGTCAAATTAGAACCCCTATAGGTAAAAATTTGATTTTTAGATGTTTTAGGGGTCTAATATTTTCTCATGGGGTATGTTATATTCCATTTGAACACTTGGTGAGGGTTTTTAATTGATCACCAACATGTATCTATTGCTCACTATCAAAAGTTCATACCCACTACCTATATATGCAAATTGTTGGAAATATGATTGTCATTAATGTCAAAAGGGACATTATGAGCATGTAATTAATGTTAAATATTTCATATGGTGATTAGAAGATATGATTTATCAAATTTGTGCTCTAGGACATTTTGACAATGTTTTACAACACAATCAAATATGTAGGTTGCAAGATAAAGATAAGTAGGCATTTTTATAATGCCATATCTTGCACATATGAAAGATTCAGGACCAAGTGGATATATGGATCAAATATCCTATGAAAGAGGAATGAATTTTAAATTTTTAGGTCATGAAACTAAGTCAAAATAGAGTGATATAGGTGCAAAGTTAGCCTTCCAGGCAAAATGAATGGTCTCCATACCTAGAAAAAATATGCACGAGGTCATTTAAACCTGTCATGCTTTTACAAAGATCATTTATGGAAATTTTCAAAAGAAATAGATAGTACATATGTTATGGGTTTTTCATGTGTATTATATAGATATGATCCATAGGTTCAATTGAGAAGGAATGAGATCAAAATTTATTTATCTTTGTTCTTGAACTAGATAGGGTTTCACAGTAAAACCCTAAGGGTTTGATTCATGACATCAACAAACACTTTATATTTTGATGGTGATTGGATGTAGCTAGGACTCAATATCCTAAGTTATAACTAAAGCCTTTATCATTGTTATGAAATTGACCCATTAACCTAGCAATTACTGGCTCAAGTAGTGATAAAAGGATTTAATATTTCCTAAGTCTTAGACTTTATATTATGTCCTAGCTTGATCAATGGCCCACACTTCATTATACATAGATTATCTAATGAAGTGAAGCAAAGTCAAATTGTTAAAATATATTTTGAGTAAATGTGCTAGTGATAAGTATCAAATTCATGAAGCTTGTCAGATAGAGACACAATGAGTGTAAGCTTGTCAAAGTTAATGATTGAACTAGTTGGAAGATAAACATTTAACACATAATAAAACATTAGAGATCTAATGAATTATAATGAAGTTAAATTTCCATCTAAGTGAATGTGTTAATGCCAAGTTTCATAAGCACATGAGTTTGTCAAATAGAGTACCAATGAGTGTAAGCCTGTCAAAGATAAATATCAAGCTTTTTAGAAGATCCAATGATGCATGGGTGATCAAGAAAAGGAGATCCAACAGAGAGAATGGAATCAAATTATATAAATTGCTTGAGGTTTATCAACACATTGATGAGTTAAATATTGAGCAAGTCTAAGAATATCAATAAAGCAAAAGCAATCCAAATATATAAGTAGTGAGATGAGGTCAATGTTTTTAGGTTTAACGACCAAGTCAAGGTAAATTTTGTGCAATTTCAAAGATATAACAACATGTGGGAGATAGGATTTGGAGATCAATGGATGAATTTTAAAGAGTGAAGCATTAAAGTTCAATAGCATATAGAGATCTGATGGAATAAGAGATCTTAGAGATGAAGTGAATAAAGAGATTAAAGGGTGGTATTTAAAGAGTTTAAATACAAATGATTAGTTACAGTAACATGCAAGAACTTTTGTATAATCTCTATATCTAGGCATAGAGTAAAAGTGTATAAAATATGAGTTATTCTTGAAGAGTGTTAGACACACACACACACACACACACACACACACACACACACACACACACACAGACATAGAAATAGAGGTGAATGATGAAGGTAGTTTTCTAAGGTAGTAATAAGAATTTCATGCCACTTTTTAGGAATTTCATGACATGGATTGACATTTTTACTTTCTGACCTTTCATGGTCAATTTCACATCTTTTTCTCATGTACAAGCAACTCATTTTCTTAGATTGACAAGTGTCCTTATGACCTTTGGACTTATTTCTTCTCCTCTCTCTCTCAAGTTATATAGGAACTATACATTTTGGCCTTTATAAACAATGCTCCACCTAAGTATGGTGAAGCCATACTCATTTTCATACCATGGATAAATAAATACCACTAATTTTTACCTATTCCATGATTATTCATAGTGTGTTCACTTGAATGATTTATCTTACCTATATGATGATTATTATTTCCTTAGCATTGTTGTCTCATTTTCCCACCTATTTACATCTTGAAATCCTCTTATTACAGGTCATGTGAAGTGTTTTATGATGTTCAAATTTAATTGAGTTAGTATATTCAAATAATTACATTCTAGTTCTCTTATCTAGTCCTCCTAGACTAAACATTCATTAGAACATCATAATGAAATGTTGATGTGAGAAGATTCAGATTAGAGAAGTGTATGTTTAGGTAGTCTCTTGTTCTTATGTGTAACATGCAATTGGTTAGTAGTCATCAACTAATTTATTTTATCACCTCCTTTAAGATAGTTTACTTTCAATTTTCTCTCCCTTTTCCCTCATAATCATAGGTTTAGTAGTGATATACAAGTGGTACATCAAGGAAGCTAGCCCTATCTAGAGATTCACTTCATTCTAAGGCTACCCATAGCCTAGAGGTGTTTTAATTATGCCACTTAGATGAGGAGAGCTAAGACATCTCATCAAAGGGTAAAAATCCAAGTGATAATAGTTTTTGGGAAAAAATTTCATCTATTAGAGAATTTTTAGTGTTTTTATTCAATATAGAAACCCTTGGACGTAGTTTCATAAGCATCAATGGTGACTCCAAGTATCTATCAACTGGCTAAGTAGATTAGCTAAGTGCCTAATCATCATGATCTAACATGTACATCAACCATATTTTAATTAGTATAATTTTCTCTACCCCTACACATGACCAAGTACATCCTTCATGAACCTATTATGGAGGGTAAGGTTAGCTGGTACAACTTAGAAGATTAATGATGGCATTTATGCTTAGGATTCTTGAGTGAGATAGAGTAGCCCAATGTTGTAAACTTGCCTAGAGGGGATAATCTAAAAGATGATGCCTCCATATTTAAATGGATGTAAATCCATGAGGTATAATTTCATTGGGATAAAAAAATTCTAGGATCAAATGCTCAAGAGATGCAGTTTGATGAACATACTAGTGAAGAGCTTAAAGATTTATGGCAATGATTCAATGCCATAACTAAGGAATTTGAAGAGGCTAAGAGACATGTACTTCCAATAACCTATGAAATTTATTATCTAAGAATGATCAATCCTAATTTTCTCAAGGAAAATGGGGAAGGATATGGTCTTTTTCAACCATGAAGTGAACCAAGTACAGTTGCTCCCAAGATCCTAAATAAAGTCTTCATGCAAGACTTTCTCAAGGGTGGTGAGCAACATCAATCAAGTGTCCTTGCATTCTATCATACACCATGATTGAAGACTTGGATCAATACATATTCATTGGAGACATGTTTGTTCCTTTCCATCCATTAAAGTACACATTAGAAGGATTGGCCATCAATCTACTTGGTTCACCAAGTATGGTACCTCTAAAGCAAGGTATCTTTCATCTTGGTTTGTTACAAGTGAATGATACTCATAGTTTTCCATTTGACCCAGGAGGTAGGCATGCTTATTTCTTATTTTTACATATTGGTTTGTTTTTATATTTTCCCTAAGTACTTTGAGTATGTTTGTGGCTTGTTAGTTATTTGTTTTGTTTTGTGTGTGTCATTTATTTTGTGTGGTTGAGGTAGTCAATTGGTCTTGACTTGATCAAATCTTGTTGTCAATGGTCAAAGACCTCTTGTTATGTTTCATAAATTACATTAATACCTAATCCCAATGGATTGATAAGGTTTATTAACCTTTAGTATAGTAGGCATACTACCCCTATGAGTCACCAATTTATTGACCAAATTTGACTTTAAGGTCAAATTAGGACCCCTATAGGTAAAAAACTGATTTTTATATGTTTTAGGGGTATAATATTTTGTCATGGGATATGTTATAGTCCATTTGAACACTTGGTGAGGGTTTTTAATTGAACACCAACATGTATCTCTTTCTTATTATCAAAAGTTCATAGCCACTGCCAGTATATGCAAATTGTATTAAATATGATTGTCATTAATGTAAAAATGGGCATTATGAGCCTTTTATTGATGTTTAAGATTGTATATGGTTATTATAAGATATAATTTATCAAATTTGTGATCTAAAACATTTTGATAGTGTTTTCCAACATAGTTAAATCTGCAAGTTGCAAGATAAAGATAAGTAGTCACTTTTATAATGCCATATCTTACACATAAGAAGGCTTCAAGACCAAATGGATATATGGATCATATATCATTTGAAAGAGGAAAAAATTTGTCAATTTGTATGGAATTAAAATGAGTTCAACAAGAGTGATACAAGAGCAAAGTTAGCATTCCAGGCAAAATGAATGGTCTCCATACTTAGACAAAATCTACATAAGGTCATGAAAAGTCGTCATGATTTTACAAAAATATCTATGAACATTTTAAAAAGAAATAGATAGTAGATATTTTATGGGTTTTTCATGAGCATTATAGAGATATGATCCATAGGTTCAATTGAGAAGGAATGAGTTCAAAAATGATTTATCTTTACTCTCAGACTAAATAGGGTTTCTCAGTAAAACCCTAAGGTTTAAGTCATGGAGTCAGCATGCACTTTCTATTTTGATGGCAACTAGCTATAGCTAGGACCTGATAGCTTAAGTTATAATTTAAGCCTTTTTAATTATTGTGAATCAGTCCCTTGACCTAGTAATTATTGACTTGAGTACTGATCAAAGGACTTAATATTTCCTAAGTCTTAGACTTTATATTATGTCCCATATTGATCAATGGCCCACACTTCATCATACATAGATGATCTAATGATGTGAAGTGAAGTAAAATTATCAAAGGATCCTCCAAGTAAATGTGTTAGTGATAATTGTCACACTCATGAAGCTTATCACATAGAGACCTAATAAACATAATCTTGTCAGAGTTAATAATTGAGCTTGTTTGAATATCAATGTTTAGTGCTTAATATGGCATTAGAGATACAATGGAGCATGATGAAGTCAAAGTTTTAAAGGTCCCTCTAAGTGAATATGATAATTCTAAGTATCATAAGCATATGAGTCTGTTAGATAGAGGAACAATGAGGGTAATCCTATTAATGACAAATATATATCTTGTCAAAAGATATGATGATGCATGGGTGATCGTGCAAAGGAAATTCAATGGAGTAGATGAAGTTAAATGCTATAAATTGCTTGAGGTTTATCAATATAGTGATGAGTTAAAGAATGAACAAGTCTAAGAAGATCGATAGAGAAAAAGTGATCAAAATATATATGAAGGAGTGAGATGAGGTCAAAGTGCCAAGGTTTAATGACCAAGTTAAGGTAAAGTTTATACAATTTCAAATATCTAATGACATACAAAAGCTAGGATCTAGATATTTAAGGACACATTTTAAAGAGTGGAACATTAAAGTTTAGTATCTTATAGAGATCCAATAGAGTAAGAGATATTGGAAATGGCATGAAAAAAGATATCAAAATTTAGTATTTAAAGTTTTTAAATACAAATGGTTAGTTACATGAACAAGCAGGATCTTATGTATATGCTCTATATCTAGACATAGAGTCAAAAGTGTAGAGAAGATGAGCTATTGTCAAAGAGTATCATGTGTGTGTGTGTGTGTGTGTGTGTGTGTGTGTGTGTGTGTGTGTGTGTGTGTGTGTGTGTGTGTGTGTATACATATCTATTTACATATATATATATACATATATATATACATATATATATATACATATACATATATATATACATATATATATATATGTATATATATATATGTATATATATATATGTATATATATATGTATATATATATATGTATATATATATATATATATATGTATATATAGATATGTATATATATATACATATATATATGTATATATATATGTATATATATATATATATCTGTATATATATATGTGTGTGTGTGTGTGTGTGTGTGTGTACACACACACACACACAGACACACACACACACACACACACACATAGAGACATAGTAATAAAGGTGAATGATGAAGGCAGTTTTGAGCCAACAAGAAGAATTTCATACCACTTTTCAAGAGTTTCATGACTTTGATTAACATTTTTACTTCCCAACCTTGCATGGTTAGTTTAAAATCTTCTTCTAATGCATAATTAATGAATTTTATTAGCTTGAAAAGTGTCCTTGTGATATTTAGACTTCTTTCTTCTCCACTCTCTCTCTCTCAAGTTCTATAAGAACTAGCCATTTTTTCCTTTGTAAAAAATGCTCCACCTGAGTATGGTGAAGCCCTACTCATTTTCATACCTTGGATTAATAAAGACTACTCATTTTTACCTCTTTAATGACTATTTATAGTGTGTTCACTTGAATGATTGATCTTGATTATGTGATGATTGTTTTTTTCTTAGTATTTTTATCTCATTCTCCCACCTATTTGCAACTTGAAAGCTTCTTGTTGCAAGTCATGTGAAGTGTTTTATGATGTTTAAAGTTGAGTGAGTTAGTCTATTCCAATAGTACCATTCTATGCTTCTTGGCTAGTCCTCCTATCCTAAACATTCATCAGAACCTCATAATGAAATATCGATGTGAGAAGATTTAGATTAGAGAAGTGTATGTTTAGTTAGTCCCTTGTTCTCATGTGTAACATGCAACTAGTTGGTAGTAATCAACTAATTTAGTGTATCACCTTCTTTAAGATAGTTTAATTTTATTTTTCTCTCCCTTTTCCCTCACAAGCATAGGTTTAGTAGTGATCTACAAGTGGTACATCAATGGAGCTAGCCCTATCTAGAGATTCACCTCATTCATAAGTTACCCACAACCTAGAGGTGTTTCAATTATGCCACTTAGATGAGGAGAGCTGAGACATCTCCTCAAAGGGTGAAAATCCAAGTTACAATAATAATCACCAATTATATTACCATATTTATCCTTTAATATAAATGTGTCATTCTAATAATCTTTTATATTTTTAGTAATATATGCATAACCAACCATACTATATTATGGAGATGATTTATTTGATATATTTCATTATTAAACATATTCCTTATTATCAATTTCATGTACCCAATTATAATCATATGATAATTAGATATCAACACTTGAGCTTTAGTCAAATAAATAATTTCCATTTTATTTTAATGCATTTAATATGTTTAATCTCTTTAAATAGAAATAATATTTTTTATTATTGGTAAACAAAAGGGTTTTTTAAACTAGGGACCCAACTATATACAAAATATTTTCAAAATTTTATCACTTACTGACACTTTTTATCTTGCAAGAACCCATTGAGTCTCAATCTCTCTAAGTGCATGTCTTAAGGGGTACACCAAGAAACGGGTGGGTAGATGATTGGTGCTTCGTAAGATTATTATTCCTTTTACCACTTTCCATCTACACACTTATCTCCTAAAACCATTTACTCTAATATTATTTTTCTCTATTGTACCCATTTCAAACATTTGTCATGCTTTATCCTCCTTGATCTTCCATTGACCCCATTTCACTAGTTGACTAAACTAGGTTAACTAGGTCAACCCTATACAAATTTTAGCTTCTAATTACTGTAAAAAGTTGACCCTACACTGCTCAAGACCTAGTAATTTATAACTTAAAAACATATAGGGTCAATTGGGTTGACCTTATAAAACTGACATATTTAGAAGGATTTAGGAAAACATTTGCCTATATATATAAGTTAATTTATAACCATTTGAGAAGAGAGAAGTGAAGAAGAATAAGTGTGAATAAACATTTACTTATTCACCATTCTACTTTAGGAATAAAGCTTAGGGTTCCATACTTTCTTTGGAGATATGGATCTTATCTCATGGAAAAGTATTTTGGTTGTATAAATAGGTTGTGTAGCCTAGAGCTGATTTCTCTATGTTATTCGTATATACCACAATAATCTCTTGTGAATCACCTTGGCTAAGGGAGAGATTGAGGCCCGATAGGTTCATCTTTAAAGGTAAGTATTCCTAAGTTTATTTCTCCTTTATAAGAGTGTATAGATAATGAAGTTATGATTCTCTCCCATTCATTATTATTATGTATACATTAACATGAGTATATGTATTATATGCATGTTTAGTTTAATTTTTTTTGTTTCTAACCCCCACTTCACGCCATAAAATTTGGTGTGCACTAGATTATATTTAAAGTATTGTTATTAAAATAGAGTGAACATTAAACCTAGGACTCTTTTAGGGTTATTACATGATTGTCTTAGACTATAGGCTTTAGAACCCTTCCTAATATGGTGTATTGTGACAAATGCTCCCCTAATTGGGTCTAACATATCCCCATATTGGTCATGGCCCCAATTAATAAATGTATTCCTAATCAAAATTTTAGGTATGCTCTATCTTCTTTGAGCCAAGATTAATTTATACACATGATGCATTTATGATTGCATACAGTCTAGTGAACTCGATGTGAACTAGCCCTTTCAAGATTTGTTTATCTTATTTAATTTCTTTCATTGTTTCATCATTATTTTTATCATATATTTGCCATACTAGATTGACTATATTGACCTAGTATCTAAATTTTGTGCACAAGATTTTAGGTATAGGATATTGGATCAACCTTGTCAACATAGTATTGGTTTTTAGACTTTCAGACATCCAGTCTAGAATATTAATCTGACCTAGTTGACTAGGTACATTTTTAGCCACTCAACAAGTTTTTGTAAAGTTTGGTTCACCCAGTCAACTTAGTTAGTATAATTTGTAAGCATATATCAATGTTCTTGAATAATAATCTTCATTTTCTACATATTTTATCCACCAACATTCCTTTCTATCTCACTATTTCTTTCTTTACATTCTTTCTTTTTACAATTTGTAGTCTTTAAAATTTCCCTTGCACAGTCAACTAGATCGACCCTACTAACCCAATTCTATGTTCTTTGTGTTGTTTAGATAACTGAGTCAACTCTATCGACCCTGTTCATTTTTAGACCTTCATTTCATAGTATAACATTTACTTTATCATCCTTGTTCTATATTATTTTCATACATTATTTACTATATCAACATTGTACCTTGTTTTAAAGTTTGAATTAACCTTATATGCTAGTAATTAATTCACACTTTCTTTTCTTATTATTTGCATGCTTAGAATAAATGACATAGCTTAATTAGGTGGCTTTTAATTAATCTTTTAGTGTCACTATTTTATATTTTATGCACACATGACCAAATCAAAAAATATAAACGAGCATTTTAACATTTGTCTACCCAAGGCCAACCTACTTGGATTTCCTCACCAAGTGGGAAGCCAACTTGATGTTCTAGTCAATTATAAAGCATGGTTAATTATATATTATAGATAAAAACATGACACCCTTATTTTTGTGGTGTATAAAGTGAGGGGGTAGACCCCAATACCAAAGTCTATATCATTACCACTATAGATCCCTTTTAAACCAAACTACCTAAAACCATCCTCAGATTGCCTTTTAGTTCTTTGCTTACAACCAACTTCCCATCACATCAAAAATAATATTATAATAATCTAATAAACATTCAAGTTGACCAATTAGTTATCTATTTACTTTTCAAGTTTATTTCTTTCTCCTTATTCAATTATAATTTTATTGAATAACTTGCATTATCTAACATTGGTGCAAGGTTTTTTGTTGTGTGCCTCAATTGGGTCAACCTCATTGATCCAATTGATTGTTTGTTTCCTTTCATTTTTTTCCTCAATAGTAATTTCAAAAAATTTCCTGTTTTAGCCTATTGGGTTAACACTACCAACCCTATACTTTTTTAGCCTATTAGGTCAACACTACTGATCCTATACATTTTTTTATCCTAATGGGCCAACACTACCAACCCTGTATATTTTTTTAGTCTACTGGGTCAACACTACCGACCCTGTACATTTTTTAGCATACTGGGTCAACAGTACCAACCCTATACATTTCACTCTAGGTTGATATTGTCCTATTTTTCCTCTTCGCCTTTGGATATCCACTTCTGCTTGGGATCATGAAACCTCTTATAAAATTATTTATTTATAGTCTCAACCTATTTATAATGTACATGGGTTATTCTCTCCTACCCCACTTTTACACCATAGAAGACAAATCTTTATGGTACAACTCTTCATCACATGGTTCTAAATTTAATCAATCTTGATCTACCCCATACTTATGGTATATATAGAGAATCCTATTAGACAAATACAAACCATGATAATCATATACCTTATAAAAATTTTACACCTTCTAAACCTAGAATTTTTAAACTCGTCAACCCATCTATGTCAAATGTTGGAACCTCACATTATGTTGCACCTATTGTAATGAATATTCACAATCCTCTTATTACACCCATAATAATATCACCTAGTATTATCACTTATTAAATTAACATGGTTGAAACCTCTCAAATTGATAATCTAGATGATTCCCAATTAGTCAAAAACCTTGATAATAATATTTACACTCCTAACAAGAATGGTGGATTTACCAAGCTTCCTCCTTCTTCTACCACACTTAAGATAACTAACACTAATATTGGGAATCCTCCACCAAATAATCCTCCTCCTATCAACAACAATACCCTTACTACAAATGCCAACCCACATATTGATACAACTCAACTCCTTGAAAAAGTCATATAACAAATGAACATCATGCAAACAACCAATTAATCTCAAATGATGAACATGCAACAACATTTATTAAACATGGCTGGTTAACCACCTCATGTCATCATGTCTAAACCAAATCAAAATTTTGTCCCTCCTCCTCTTATATATTACAATGGGAATATCTTCCCTCAACCTCCAATACATAATAAAATGTTTCAACATCTTAAAAATTAACCTTTATCCCCATTCATTTCATCTATATATATTGGAAACATTTCTCCAACTATCACATATAATGGGACTAAAGACCCTACTATCTTTCTTAAGTATTTTGTTAATCTCTATAAATAATGAGTCTAAACTAACACCTTTTAAACCACCAATATCTTATCCAAAACCTTTTTTGGTGATGAACTTGAATGGTAAAACCAAATTCCTAGACATTCCATCTCACAACTAGAGGATTTATAGTGAAGGAATTTCAATATTATGACCTTACTAAAAGTTACGTTATCCATTTCATCAATGACAAACAAATTCATAATGAATGTGATCATACTTTCATCAAATATTGGAAGTATCTCACTCATAAATTAGACCATAACATGAATGATGACATTGTTTTAAAACTATTTGTCATAGCTCTTAAGTATCCTCTTCAATATAAAGTTCAAATCTTTTCTCCCAAAAACTTTAGAAGAAGCCTTAGACAAAGCAAAAGGGAAATAATTTATTATGACTCAATTTGAATCAACTCAAAAAATTAATAAATAACCTTTCCAATAATTATATCATAACATTGATTCATCTAAGCCTCCCCAACCTCAAATTGGCACATCTAATTCAACCAATTTTAACCCAACACACCCTCCCTTGGCTCTAGAACAACTTAAGAAGAAATTTACACCCTTTAAACCCATGATATTTTATCCTTCCAAAAATCCTCCAAAATGGTACAATCTTGATAAGTTTTATTGGTATCATGCTACTATAGGTCATTCTCATGACTCATGTCATGATATTAACCATTTTCTTCTTTCTTCCTTGATTGGTCTACATTTCATTCTTGATACTCTAATAAAACAACATTATCAAGATTATCTTCAAGCTTCTGAAATTCAATCTCAAGAACCACAAACACATCAAAATCAACTACCTAATGATTAAAAATAATTATCCCATACTTCATCTACTAATTTTATTCAAAACATAGTTGATCCTTCTTCTTACACCAATAAGGAAAGGATAGCTAACATGAACAACTTTAAACATATCATTTCATCCATTGAACCTCAACCTCTTACATCACATAAACCAAAGGAGTACCTAGTTTAAATGCCTACTCCAAATCATATCATACATATTCCTCCTTTACCTCCTTTATCTCTTCATACCTCTCCTAAAAATCATATGTCACATTCAACATCCATAAAATCTAACAAACCAACACATTTACTTATCTCCAAATGTACCTACCAACCTAATTAAAATCATCGTAATGGTTCAATGTTACCTCACTCCAACTCACATGTTGGGGCATCTATAAATGTTCATCCACATTTCCCTTTAGAATTTAGGGCATCTTAACATGCCCATACTTGCATCCACTTACACATTAGGGAATTTTATGATGCCCACTCTTATTCTACAATACACAATTACAACCATATTCAACTTTAGAAAACCTTTTGAGACTTATAAACTTGTATTTCACATTCTCATATTTGATATAGATGTTAGCATAGATCTTATTATTTCTATCTCATGTCTCTTTGTTTTTGTGCACATTCTTTCTTTTACTTTTGCTTCATAATCATCATTATCTTCCTTTACATTATTTGGTTTTATTACACTTTACATCTAACATTTATTTTAATTTTTATCCTCATTTATTTATTTTATTTTTATCTTTTTATGTTATTATTTACCTTAGTATCTTTATGATTATTTTTACCCTTATTTATCATTCACCCCAATGGGTTTTTATTTCGTGAGTTTGTAGTGTAAGACCATGGATAGGACCTAGCCCTCCTCACAAACTTCCACCTTTGCCTCTTTTATAATTTTTTTAACATGTTTATTTTTGATACCATTCTAGGGTTTTATTTTATGAATTACAGTATAAGATCATGAATAAGACCTGACTCTCCTCATAAAATTACCATCTTGTCATTATTTTTCTAGAATGTACTTTTGATCATTGTTCTCAACTTTAGCTTTTGCTTCTTTTGATAGATGAAATTTGTAGAGCAATATATGTTAGAATGTTTTTCTTCCATTTCCCTCATTATTATGATAAGGAATCACACATTATTATAATTTCATCCCTTTCTCTCCCTTTGTCAAAATTTTTTCAATTTGAAGTAATTCAAGTTGTTCCATGTGTCACTCTTCTTGAATTCCTTTCCATATAACTTTTATTTCACTTATATTTACAAGACTCTTAGACCCCATTCTCTTTGAAGTTTCTCTCTCTTATCAACCTTATCCCAAGTATTCAAATGAAAGCCATCTTTAGCACCTATGTCTGGTTTTCCAAATCCATATGGAGGAGAAATAGAAAAATCCATCATGAAAGTTAAAATCAAAATCATTAAAAATAAAAGGCAAGGATATCTAAAAGGAAACATACAAATCTCAAAATTCAAAATCACACCAAAATACATGATTAAAAGCACATCTCCTATCTTTAAATTGAATATAAAACTCCACAATTAGCCTCACAAATAATTGAGGTCCTTTGGGGTATTGTAGGCTAGTAGATTTGAAAAGGGGAATTCAAAAAACTCTATGGTGCTACCTAATTTATCATGTAATTACACAATATTCATAGTAGACCAATGGCTCTATAAGGGGTCCTGAGGAATGGGGAACATGTTGAGGGAAGGTTGGTCCATTTTAATTTTAATGCATATAGCCTCGATGGGATGATTTAAATACTCCATTTGTTGACCTAAGACTTGTGTAGCTAAGAGAAGTTCTTAAAAATACTTAAGGTTGAAATTAATCTTATTTTCACAAACCTAATTTGAGTGTCTTGACTTAGATAAAGAGTTTTTCTACCTTGGTTTTTCCTTCATTCACCCCTCCACCCACTTCATTTCCCATTTGACAGGAAAATTATGATTCCAAATCTATTTTCCTTCTTATATTATTCCTTATTCTTCACTTCTTAAGAACATGATAACATTACTTTTTTTCAATTTTATCTATCCTTAGAGCAAAACAACATGTTTGAGCAACTATGGATTACACCATTACACCATTTATTTACCACACCACCTCATTGTCATACTAGTCATGTCATTAGGTTGTGTTTTCTTACATTATATCTTTGAACAAACACTAAGTGTGAGTTTTTCATCCTTTAAAGATCTTTTGTTTTTATTTCTCTATCATGTTCTTATTTGATTTTTTGTATCTTACATAGGACATTTTCCATTATTACATGTTTGTTTTTATGTATTCCTTCTTCATGTTTGTCTCACATATTCAATTAAATTTCATTTTCCATCTTTCATGTTTTTCTTTTTTCCTATTTTACATGAGCTTACTTTTTCATTTCTTGCATATCATTGTTCAAGTTTTCTTGCATTAGTATTTCATTTGTCATTCATGTTTTACATTCTTCCCAAAATGATTTAGTATGTTCTACATTTATTTTTGTCATTCATGTTTTACATGCTTCTCAACATGACTTAGTATTCTATACATTCATTTTTGTCATTTATGTTTTAAATGCTTTTCAACATGATCTAATGTGTTTTACAATCACTTGTCATTCATTTACACTCAGTTGTCATTCATTTTCCATTATTTATCATTCATTTCTCATCATTTTGTCATTCATTTGACCTCAATATTTTGGTTCTCACCTTTCCTTAACAATTCTAATTTTCCATTTTTTCATAAAACCTACATATTTTTTTCACTACTATATGCCTATTTTCCAAATTTTTTAGTTTTTGGCTATTTTTTGTACTAACTTCTACAAGTTCACCTAGTGTTCTTCACATTAACCATCCTCACATTTCTTACATTCTACTTATTTATCTACATCACTGAGGTAAGTAAAGGTATGTGTTTTTAAATTTTATCCTTTCATTTATCTTATTTTTTTCTTACAACACTTTACTTAGCATCAACATTATGTGTTATCATGTTTTATTCCTAAAGAACCATCCTAAATTGCACTCACATGAAAAATTATTATTTTAGAGTGGGGAATATGTATACACATAATATTTACAAAATTTTATCACTTGTTAACACTTTTTATCTTGTAGGAACCCATCGAGTCTCAATCTCTCTAAGTTCATGCCTTAAGGGGTACACTGGGAAAGGGGTGGGAAAACCATTGGTGCTTCATAATATTTTTGTCTCTTTTTATACTTGTTACATAAAAAATTATTTCCTAAATCCATTTTCCTTAAGCTTATTCTTATAAATTTTACCCATTCCAAACATTTTTCATGATTTATCCTCCTTGCTCTTGCCTTGACCCCCTTTCACTAGGTGACTATACTAGGTCGACTAGGTCAACCTTATACAATTTTTAGCCTTAGATTACTCTAAAGGGTTGACATGGTCAACCCTATACTATTTATGGATATTTTTCACTTAGATTTTCCTTATCCCTTTAACTAGCCTCTCTCAAGACCTAGTAATTTACCTCTTGAAAACATAGAGGGTCAACTGGCTTGACCTTGTATAGCTGACATATTCAGAAGGATTTAGGGAAAGATTTGATTATATATAAAAGTTAGTTTCCAACCATTTGATAAGAGAGAAGTGAAGAAGAATAAGTTTGAATGAAAATCTACTTATTGACCATTCTACTTGAGGAATACATCTTAGGGTTTTATACTTTCTTTTGAGATATGGATCTTATCTTATGGGGAAGTATTTTGGATGCATATATAGGTTGTGTAGCCTAAATATTATTTTTATTTTTTATCCTTACATACCACAACAATATCTTATGAATCACCTTGGACAAGGGAGAGATTGAGGATCAACGGGTTCAAACTCAATGGTAAGTATTCCTAGCTTTATTTCTCCTTTGTAAGAGTAGATAGATAATACAATTGTGCTTAACTCCCATACATTAGGATTTCATATACATTAGCATTAGTATATGTCTTCTATGAATGTTTAGTTTAGTTTTTTAATTTCTAACCCCCAATTTGTGCCACAAGATTTGGTGTGCACTAGATTATATTTACTTTGTTGTTATTAGAATAGAGTGAAAATTAAACCTAGGTCTCTTTTAGGGTTATTATGTGATTATGTTAGACTGTAGGCTTTGGAAACCTTCCTAGTATGGTGTATTATGACAAGTGATCCCATAATAAGGTTTAGTAGATCCCCATATTGGTCATGCCCCTACTTAAAAAATGTATTCCCAATTAGAAGTGTAGGTATGCTTTATCTTCTTTGAGTTAGGATTGATTTATATTATTTTTATTATAATATTTTTAAATAATTTTTGAATTTTTTTATTGTTTTTTAGTTTCTTTAATATTAAATATTATAATTATAACAAATGATCCCATCATTGGGATGTTAAAAAGTATATAATGTATCATTTATGTCATAATCACCAATTATATTACCATATTTATCTATTAATATAAACATGTCAATCTAATAATAGTCTATATTTTTAGTAGGATATACATAACCAATCATACTATATTGTGGAGATGATTTATTTGACATATTTAATTATTAAATGTATTCCTTATTATCAATTTCATGTACCTAACTAATCATCATATGATAATTACATAGCAACACTTGAGCTCTATTAAAATAAATGATTTCAATTTTATTTTATATATTTGAAGATGTTTAATCACTTTAAATAGAAATAATATTTTTTATTATTGGTAAACAAAAGGATTTTTTAAACCAAGGACCAACCTTGTACAATAAGCCAACACACAAGGCCTAGTAGAACAAATTCAATAATGTCTACTACAAGACAAAATCCAAAGAAAAAAAAATAGCATAGCCTAAAAATGGCACAAAATATAAAAAAGTCATTAAGCTTTCTAGTCTCTAAAAGCCTCTTCCTAGATTTGAATCATTTTCTTTAGATCCATATATAATTATTTAAAAAACTAGGGAACTTGAATAATCTCCTTGGTACAATCGCTACATTTAACCCTCTTGGTAGATGACATCTCAACCTATTCCATCATTCCTCCTAACATGATTTTGAGATACTCCATGCCAATAATACTATTATTCATAGAAACTTTACTAAAAAATAACAAAATATTTAAATTCTCTTTCAACTCTACATTTTCATGTTCTAGAGTACTCACTTTGTCTCTAAGCCTTTTTCATTGAATATTCACCTCACTTTTGTAATAGTTTCTATGAAGAAGACTAATATTTTGGATATAATTATTCACCTATTCCTTCAAGTGATCATATTCTCTAAAGATCCATATAATAATCACCTTTTTTAACTATTATAACCCAAATTTTCACCCTATAGAAGTTAAGGAAACCTTCTCAAATTTGAGATAACATGGAACTATCTCTATAAATAGGCAAGATACTACAAGAGATAGATCTCTTTATTTTTAAAAGGATAGATCCCTTGATCTATATTTTATGATCACACACTAAACTAGGTTAATCACTATTAGGGGTGAAAAGGGAAGAAGTAAATATAATTAAACCTAGAATAATGAGGCTAACACACAAAAGATAAGTACACAAAACACACTTTCATCTGCACCAAGAAATAAGACTACTAAAACTAAAGTCAACTCAATGTCTTTCTAGTATAAGTGTTTATCATAGAGGTAGATTTATATGCATATCCAGATATGGGTGAAAAGGAGGTCTAATATTAGGCAATAATAGTATCTATCACATTTTAAAACATACTTAAAAATCACATACACTTCATGAGACCTGCTAAAAGAGATGCTACTACTCACATAATGCTTACAAGAGCATAATAGAAGCAAGGAGAAGACATTCATAACTTAAGATCCAAATAAACTACTTGAAATACTTAGGTAAGAGTTTCAAAGATTAACCTAACTTTAAAAAAAATTATTCAAGGAAAATAAATATGTCAAACCATGAGGGCTTTGCCATACCAATTGTGGATTCCTTATAAATGCCAAAATGGCTTGCATATATAAAACATAAGAGAGGAAAGATAAGGAGTGAAGTAAAAGAGTCACAAATCCAAGTGTCAAGACTTGTAAAAAAATAAAAATTAAAGATAATGAAGTGAAAACTAGTTATGAACTTGTCTTGGGTAAGTGTCTATAAAAAATACATCATTCTCTTAAAGTTGGCATAAAGATCTCCATGTCTTTCTTTGAAACTGCCCTGATGATGAGGAGTTCACAAATTGACCATAAATATTGTAAAATTAATTAAATTTTTTTAAATAACCTTATAATGTGGAAAAAATATTTTAACATCCCCTATATGTACCTCAACTGATGAACTTCTTTGCACCATTTTTCATCCACTCTCTTGTAACTTTTCACTAGCCCTTTAGGCTCGATATTCACACTTGTCACTTAAGTGTCTTGAAATTGTCTAAGGATATTCATTGAAGATGTGTTATAAAAATAATTTAGACCTTATTTTTAATATATTATATCAAATATACCTCAATATATTCAAAAAACACTTCTCATCTTCACACTAGGCAATCACTCTCATTCTTACTATGTCATTTAAGACTACCTATAATGACCAACTCAACAGACAACATTTAATGCATAAATGAGGTAAGATATGAGTATGGAGAGTTATAAAAATTCCCTAAACACATTATACAATTATTTTAACTTATAAATTCCATTTTACACATGTAGAACAATTCAAAACCTACCAGAAACATTGAATCATGCATGTCTATACAAGTGATAGTATAAAATGACTAGATGTCAAATAACATAAGAGACTGATAAACATGTCAAAAAACTTTCAAGTATAATTTAACACTTATATATTCATTCTCCCTTCATGTTTTATCCATCAAGTTCATATAAAGGTATAAAAATCAAATATAAATACCTAATTTAGGCACCATTAACACCATCCCTATAGATAAGAGAAAATGAAATTGGCTCTCGAGCTTCTACACTACATTCTGGATAGGCCTGAGAGAGAATTAGGCCAAAATGACCACTTTTGTGGTGTTCCATAAAAACCAATGATTATTATAGATATTATAATCTCTCTTGATGGTTCCATCATTCCTTGTGAATATCATTTATTCATATAAGTTAAGTTATAATCCATTAGGGTTCATGTTTAGTTTTAGGCCTAATTGGCCTAGATTGTGTTATTGAGCATATGGTTACATATAGAGGTTTACTATGATTTTAAGGCCTTTTGAAATTTTATTAATATATAGTTCAACCCTATACATCTTCCCATGATTATTATTTGATTTTACCTTCATAATTTTACTCTCCATGTGCCATACTGCAAGTTGTATCACTCAGGAAATGCCTCTTATCTGAGACAAAATAGAGAATAGTTACCTTATAGATAAAAAATAATTGAGACCATGGAGGTATTTTATAGATAATTATTATTATATATATAATTTTTAAAAGCTTGATCATGCTCCAATATCCCTCAAACCTTCAAAATTCTCAAGACTAGTTTTTTAGACGTATGATTGTGTGCAGGGTAACTGAGTATGAGGTTAGAGGCCAGTTTGATTTGTCTTTGATCTATCTCATTGATTATGAAGATCACATGTAAATTTTTTATTATCACTACGGGAGTTATTATTTATGTGATCATCCACTTTACCTCTTCCCACCTTACCAAACTTGCATTCTCCATTTGTTAGGCTAGTCTACAGTATGTGTTGACTGTGTCACTTGTAGGTGTGTATTAGGTAGAAGCTGAAAGGATATTATAGGTGGTAATTTAGGTTTGATCATTTTATTTAATGATTTTTATTTAATCTAAGGTCATCATGATATTTCAAACCTATTTTAAACTCATTCCTACCTTAAAATCATGCTATCATTATCCATTACCAATACAGTGTAGGTCTACAAGCTACTTCAAGTTTATTTTGGCTTAAAAATACTATAGTTCTCTTAATGTTTCTAGTAATAATTTGAATAATTTTTAAGTCACTAAATCCTCATTATTTCTTTATCCAATAATCATTTTTTATGTTCAAATGTGAATTCTAGGCTTAGGCTACAAGAAGGAAACCATCATACCTATCTATACATCATAGATATTCACCATAAGATGGAATTATATTGAACAATGTCTCTTTTAGGAGAAGTTAAGGTAATATTCCCACTAAGAAACCTTTCCATCCCTACAAACATTGAATTCACGTGTTTTATCTCAGGTTGAGGTTTGAATACGTTTTCATCATTTCAACAATTTTATATGAACCCTATCTTATGATTAAATCCAAAATCTTCATTATTTGACCTCTTTCAACCTTCCCAGTGTTTAGGCCTATGTGATATCTTCACTTTTATAGGTATCCTTAAATGTTTTATTGTGGGTCATAGTCTCATAGTTTTGAATTATTATACTTATCTTGAAGATGATGGATATTTATTAGAGTTTTGAGCATATATTTTGAAACTCCCATAGACCATTAACATATCCAACTTATGATATGTATACACTAAATATACATTATGCTTGAGTAATAGTGAGAATGTAGGTTCACCATGACCTCAAATAGGTGCCTACATGATTAATTGATATTGGAAACTCACATTATATTGAGGTAATGAAAATAATGCATATTGTCTTGAACTGAATCCATTTCATACCTAAAAGATGAACTTTGTAACTATGAAACACTATTATGTAAACCATGATGGTTATGAATTTCTATGACAATGAAATGACCTTGCCTATATATCCATGTTCACATGTTATAAATAAGTTGAAACCAACATGTAAAGTAAGAAAATATTCTATAAGTACACTTACACTACTTGGTTCAAATAGAATAATGCAAATAGATGGGAAAATTGAGGTGTTGGGGATATACAAGTACTTTGGATTCATTAAAATTATTAGTGACTATTTGTGAAGCACATACCACCAAATTTTATAACATTAACATGAATTGGAATCTAATAAGGATTATTAACATTCCCCAAGTTAACTTAGCCTAATTCTTTTTCTTCTATTCATACCAACTAAAAAATAGTTGACCTATTTAGACTTGTCCAAGAGAGTGATGGTAGAGAGGTCATTTTTTGCAATTTTTTAACCTATTAAAAACACCTAATCTTGGAATTAAATTTTGGGGATCTTAATAGACTTCATTTAATCCTTCCCACATGCTAACTAAGCTATGTAGTCTGTACAACATTAAAACTCACTTTTTCCAAGTTATCTTCTTGATTTTAATGTTGAACCTATAAAATTTCAATTTCAAACTATTCCATAAAACTTATCTAACACATGGGATGTTATATATCCTATTTAACATTTTTAATTTCATAAAAATTATGTATAACTCCCGTAGAGAGACCAAAAAGGTGATATAAAGGGTATTAGGATAAATGTACAATCATGACAAAGGTTTAAAATATATTATTTAATGCTCAAACCATGCCTTAACCTCATTTAGGACCTTGAAAAATATTCAAACCTATAGGTACCCTATGAATAGTTTGCATTTTCAAGGGGGGTTGACATAATTTGACCCAGGGTCAAATTTGGTCAACAGTAACCTAAGTTCCTCCCCAAGCTTGTCTTCCTGCTCTTATTTCTAAGCATTTACCCTAAGTTGTCAAAATAAACATTGATTTTTTGATGATATTTTACCATAAATGGATGAATATAATTTTATTTCTTCCTTAAAAATTTAGTGGACATACATTAAGTGGATCCTATATATTCATAAGAGAAGACTATTGCATTGCTCTTTAGCATGTGTAATCCCTCCACAATCTCCTTTGATGTCTTCCTAAATATCCAAATGATTATATTTGGAGGTTCATTCATAAATTTGATATTTTTCACCTCATATTCAAGTATTTAAATATTTATAATCACTCGTAAAATTATAGCTTGAACTCTCATGATGAAGTCATTGTTTCCCATGTTAACATACATGATTCTCTTTGTCCATTTCCTCCATATTAAATAATTAGAATACTTAAATCATCCTTTTAATTTTTTATTAATCCCAAAAAAATGTTTGGTCCCTCTATCAGAGGATATATATTTTTACCAAATTTAAATGCAAACATGTATCTTATTAACCCCATGAAAAAGCGTATGGATCAAGAAAATTACATCTTGATGGAGACGTTGAGATTTATTTCTTATCTTAACATCCATGATAGAAATATCAAGTTACTGAAGGATGTATAAATGGATATTTAGAGGAATATTATGACAAAAATAATTAATAAATATGAAATGGGACTAATGTACCACTTTTTGCCTTCTTTCATGAGTGATATACAACATTACTCTAAACTTGGACATGAAATGTAATATAATGGTACTTATTATCAAATGTTTTACCCATTTACCTTACCCATGATATTTCAAGAAAAAAATGTATATTGTTAAAAATAATGGCTAATTTGGACAATAATAAAATATGATTTGATAGCAAGAGCTATAAAAAAATAATGGATTTGATGCATACTTCAGTTGAAGTAGCCTTATTCTAGTGTTTAATGCTATATCCAATATATTTGAGAAGTGCCATGCAACATAAATTGATTCACATATATGTGAGGATTTACATTCAAAGGCTATATGAATACATAATATTTAGTAGGTAGATACTACTTTTAAACTTATTTCCTATGTACCTTGTTCTTATTAAAATATTATTGATGTATCTATTTATGAAATTCCTTATTAATCACATAGTTCTTAGGAACACTTTTATATTTAGACAACTATTTATTATTCAAAGCTTATGTACATAGCTATTTTTTAGATAACTTAACCTTAAGAGATAGAAAAACTTTAGTAGGTTCCTCAATTATATAGGGTGTACTTAATTTTGGTGGTTATTTAATAGATACATCTAAGTTAAGTTTGCCACTATCAATAATATATTGTATTATGTATTTCAAATCATGATACTAATTTTTATGATAACAAAAAATTATATGATAAAACACAAAAATATTTTGATCTCTTTATAGAATGCATGGGAGGTAATGTGATCAAATTTATCTAAAGCATACTTTGAATAGTTTTACTTGGAGACTTATTAATCTTATGAAATTTTTTAATCCATCAATCATAGGTGGATATTTATTATTAATCCATGTTTGAGATGGAACCTTTTGAGGCATGTAGGATTTGAATGGATAAATAGATATGTAATTACATTGTCATATTATAAATGTGGGGTATGCACAAGCTTATCTATGATTCATGTGACCTTTATCCACACATTTTTTTTATCTTTTTTTTAAATTTATTTATGAAATATATCATATTAATCATATGATGTGTATTAATGGTGAAATTTTGAGTATATTTAGTCAATTATTGAGTCTTGTAATGGATGGACAAACTAGGTACATTAATGCTCATAATTTGAGAATATTTATCTCTAAGATCACAAAATATAGAAATGTTTAATTTTATATTTATATAATATAATAAAAGAGGATGTTATATACCTCTTTGGAGCATGATATCATGAAATTATTTATAACATATAAGCCTAATGTGAATAATTGAGAAGGGATGGTCACTATCACTACCTTGAAGAAGGAAAAAAATATGGAACACATGGAGTCATTTAAAAAATAAGATCTATAATTCAAATTATAGAAGAGATATGTAACCCTAAGAATAAATTATGATCCTTTAAGGTAATTATATGTGTTTTCAAACTTGAAATAATGATCAGGTTATCAAAAATGTTTTTATTTATTTTAGATTTAGTGATATAAATAGGCTAAAAATATTTATTTTTCATATTATATAATAAATAACATTGAATAAACATATTTAAATGTAAAATCAAATGACTTACTAAACTTACTATTTGTATAAATAATAAGAGGATAAGGAACTTAGATTGTTTATTGTTATATTTTTTTCACTGTCTATACACAACTATTTGATATAGATTTAAATGGATCTAGAATAGATCAAATTAATAAATTGAGTATCAAAATATTCCAAGATATTTTTGATGAATTCACAAACACATACGATAACTAGATGTGTCCACTATTTTTAGGAACTTTATTCATATAAAATGATAATTTATTCCATTATGGGTCATCATAACTTATTTTAAATATGATGCATATGTAAATTTTAAAGCTCAGTCATGTACACATATTTATATTTGTCTTCCTTTTCCTAAAAACAAAATCTAAACTTGATTTAACTTATAAAAAGGCTTAAAATATTATTTTTACTGACCCAACCACACCATGCTAAGTGGTTGATAATTTATTATGTTTTAATACTTTTAATAGGTTTGAAACTATATGTATTTCTCCCACCTATGTGTAAGAATTATCAATAGTGATTTTATTTAATATAATGTAGGTCTTTAGATTTAGACACTAGAAAATATGCAAATCTTACCTTAATTTATTTTCTAACACTTGACCAAGGAATTGTTGTTTAAGGAGTTTTCTGATTTGGATGTATTTTAATAGTGCCTCAAGGATGTGCAGATGAATTTATTAATATGAAGTGAAAATTCCATATATATCTAGATATAAATGACCTTAAAATTTACTAGTACACACACACAATTCTATGTAACTTACCCATCATAATAAAAATAAACATGTGGGATGACCTACGGGAAGGATTTTTTTTTTTTTTTGAAGAACTTGGAACATTATCAATGAAAGCAAATAATGTCAATAATTGACAAAATCTGACAATTTTTGACATTGTTACAAGGAGGAAACAATGATTTCAATTATGGTGACAATCTTCTTGCGATAATGTAACATTTATGTAATGGTAAGAGAGATCTTGTATATAAATAAAAACAAATTGGGATGCCCAACCTCATGGATAGATAGATGGCTAGAATAGAATGGTGTGCAAGTCATAAGTTTATACACAAGTAATTTATGTCAAGGTAAGTCAAATTTGATATTTACAAGTGTATATTACAAAATTTGTGTGTATATAGTTTTAAATATCATTCTCTAAAAAATAATAGTTATTTAGAGCCTAACAGGTAATAGGATCTCCAAATATTATCCATATTTTTTGAAAATAATTCATTGAAGGAAAATATTTTTATTAGGGGTCACTAGGTTTGCAATAATTTTTAGTTGCTTTAACTAATGCTAGTTATATGGTATTACATCAATTTACACAAAATTCATATTTAAGTAAGTTTGGAACCTATCAACCATTAGGTAATTTGTAATTTATTTCATCAATTAACTATATTATGTTGTATTGTCCAAAAATTACATATAAATAGGTTGGGAACCTAACTACCACTAGGTTCGTAGTATTTCTTGTAAATATATAAGGTTTGTTCAGAAGATAGATAACACTAAGTGTCAAACATTTTTCTATGGATTTAATAGTTCCTATTCATAAGAGACATTATTAATAGGATATATAGTTTTGTTGGGAACACAATGGGTGTTAAGTGTCCACCACCACCACCACCACCACCACCACTACCACCACCACCACCACCACCACCACCACCACCACCACTACCACCACCACCACCACCACCATCATCATCATCAATTTATTTTCATAATATAATATATAATTACTCATACATATGGATAATTTTAATTATATATTTTCCCCTTGCCTTGCAAAAATATCTATAACTACATATATGATTTTCCCATGCCTTATAATTAACCCTTATGTTTTAATTAATAAAATACATTTTAATTTAAATTTATACATTAAATAACCAATAATAATAAAATTAAAATAGGACTTTTAATTAAATAATATTAATAATATTAAAGTTTCAATCAATGATAAGTAATAAGTGTCATTTTTGGAATCTAAAACTTACAATATTTGAATCCAAGTTCTTCAATATTAGAATTTAATTTACTATAATTTTATTTTTATATTATAGTCCATTTCATCAATATTATAATAATATTTATTTAATATTAAAATTTTATTTACTCTATATTTTAATCTAATTTCATTGATATTGTAAAATGATTTACTTAAATTGGTTTCTGATTTAATCAATATTGGAATCCAATTTTGGTTTTTTTGGATTATGTTGTGAACTAGAACATGTCCAAAACTAGTGAAATGATGGTTATAAATAGAAATAATATATTAACTAATTCCAAAAATGAACCAATAATATAATTTAGACAATGAAAAACATAAGGAAATAAAAATAATAATAAATAAGACTAAAAAATTACACCTTATGACTATAATTAGACTATGAAACTAACATAGTGATGATACTAAAATTTGCTTGTAATATGATAAAGGGGTAAAAAATGTTGAGTGATGATAGTGTCTAGGACAAAATTCATGCACAATTGATTGTGTCTATTTACTACCAATTTTCTCTTCTATATATTTTAAGGTCCTATAACATGCTAGGTTTCATTGTAGATACATGATGAGTATAATATAATATTCATTTCATAGAATTGATGGGAAGTATAGTATTTTCTTCTCCTTTTTTATTCACCAAATTCTCCATAATGTTATGAGAGGAATAGAGATACAAAGTTAGTTTACCTGAGAAAAATCTTGAGGAGTTACAACTACTTATCCAACATGTTTTGAATAAGGTCTAATTTTAGAAACTTAAATTAAAAGAAAAAAATGTTATTCCTATGTTTTATTTCTAATTTAACTAATTTGGAAAAACTATACATTTTACCCATTTTAAAGATGAACCCAAACACATATAATTAGACATTTGATCCATAGATATTAAAATAATCTTAGCTCTTATAAAAAATAAATCCATTTATATATATAAATTACATCCTACCCATTAGACATCCCTACCTAAAAATAGAGTTTAACTTATCTCTTAGACAAACCTATGGTTGTACGGGCCCATCATGGACAAAATTGAACATGCATGGGTTTATCTATTTTGAAATTTTTGGGTTTTATCTTTTTTATCATTGGTCATGAGCCTCAACCCTTCCCATTTTTATTTTAAAAAGTTTGGAAATGAAAATTAGTCATCCTAGATCATCATATAAATATGAGGTATTTCTAAATCATTTAACATATTAGAAAAGAGATAGATATAGAGATAGATAGAAGGAGAATAAAATTCAACACCTCACTACATCAAGGTTATAGCCTACATCTAGTTTTATCCATTAAATTTATGCTTCATTGAGTCAAATCCTACACATGTATGACCATTATCCATATTTGTCTCTATAAAAATTACCTTACATAAAATAAGGGTAATTAGACTTCATTAACTACATTGATCACTTCTAGGGAAGAATATTTTAAATGCTTACTCAAGTTATCCCATTCATTCACCAAAATAACTTTTTTTAGGTTTGATTATGATCATGTGGGATATGTAGTTTGTAATGTTACTTTTATGGTTACCTATATCCATTATATTTTCTTGAGTGTGTAAGCTATGTCAAATTGAAGATTTAACCATCCAAAATATTATGCCATGCATATATTCAAAGGGAAGACATATTCATAATCAATAAAATATAATTCATAAGCATAAAAAAATTCAAAAGGATAAAATAATGCACTAAGTGGCACAAAGACACACATGGTAACATAGAGATTCACCTAGTGGCATACAAATAAGACTGATGTGGTTAGGTTTGTTGTGGCCATGTTTATAAAAAATAATCATGTATAGATATGGGTTTATCTAAAATAAACACATGGGTATATAAAACTATTATCATTTCAAACAAATTCAACACATCTAAAAATTAAACTCATATTTAAATATAATAGTCATGTTTTGATCAATTCTTAACCTTTTGTTTAATTCATTACTATTCTTTAGGTTTATTTTTTTCCACTTAGGATTATTTATGTTATTTATCCTCTTAGATAGATCTGAATTATGTAATTTAGTTTTATATTATTTTATCTATTTAATTAAATATTTTTTTTATACCTAATATTATGTAAAACCTAAATTTAGGGTAAACATAAATGTTGAATTTTGATTCTTTCCAACAATCAACCTAGGGTTTCATAAAACACTTTTATTTAACTTCATGGGGGATT
Source organism: Torreya grandis (assembly GCA_037957365.1). Taxonomy (NCBI): domain Eukaryota; kingdom Viridiplantae; phylum Streptophyta; class Pinopsida; order Cupressales; family Taxaceae; genus Torreya; species Torreya grandis. Next base: position 103,693 of record JARHVA010002825.1, on the reverse strand, counting down.
TTAGATCAAATTTATTTTAATGCTTACCTCATCCCAAACCTTAATTACTATCTAGGTACCTACATCATACAAATATCACCTAGGAATTTATCTTTTACTTTCATTCAACATATTGTCTTTAAAACCCACATCCTCATAAGGATTTATAAATAATTTTCAAATCTTATTTTCATATTATCATGTTATTTTGTCTCATCTCTTTCATATTTTAGGTCAGAGATATCCTTTGAGAATGGATTTATTAAAATTAATCATGACGAATTTTTTTGAATTAGATGATGGTGTTATGTCTTTCATAGATGCTAAATTTTAAAATGTTACATTTTTTTACTAGGGTAATAAAAAGGTTTTAAAAGTATCCCTTAATAATTTACAATTCTATAAAGATAAAAAATAAAATTACACAATAAAAAATTAACAATAAATATACCCAACATAGACTTAGACATGAATATCGAATAAATGATAAACAAAACATCAACAAATTATCAAACAAACCTACATTAAAAAACACCCAAAAATAAAAACCTACATTAAAGGATTCCAAGATCACTTAAACTGTTTATTACATACATTTTTAATTGGAGGAATTGGATTTTAGTTCTTAAGTATTCCCTATTTTTTTCTATAACTACCTCTTTTTTATAATTTTGATCTCTTTTCCTCATATTATGACATTCTTGCAATTAATTGGTCTTATTTTTTATGGTTTCAACTTTATTAACACTGTTATAAATGGATTTTCTATTTTTTTATCACTATCATCTTCCAAATTTCCTTTGATCATTTGCATTACTTCATCCATTTTCTTCAAATTTCTTTTCAAGTTAGAAACTTATTATTTTAAATGTCTCATGTTATAAACTTAGTTTTATATTTATTGATTTTTATTCATCTTTTCATTCCTCTCCTTATACATTAGAGTATGAATATGCTTTAAATCCTTTCTCAAATTCTTATTTTATTTAAGGAGATATCTCATTTTTACTAGATGACTGTTAATGTATTATTCAAGTTTAAAAATATTAACTTGTATATTTTGTTATAAGTCAAAGTATTTGTCTTAAAAGGAGAAGCAAGGGAAAAAACATGAGAAACTAATGGGGGACTTAAATTAGATGGGATACCTAATTTTAGCTCAACCACTTGATTAGGGGAATCTTCCACCAATTTATTCTTACAAGAAATATAACTAAGGTCTACCTTAAGGAATGAAGTACCTTTTAAGGGTTTGTCTATCACTCAAGGTATAAAATACTTGGTTTCCTTAGAGTTATATGTGAAGGTATCATTATCATAATTTTTTTTTTTATAAATACCTCTCAATAAGACCAGTAGTATTTCCATTTCTTTTCCCAAAGGGTTTTAGAGCTAAATTACTTGTGTTAACCACTTTTTGAAGTAAATCAGGTTGTACATTTTGAATGAGAAGAGAGAAGATCCTGATGAAATGTATATTTAGTTTCTCATTTTAATATTAAAACATAATTATAGAGACATTAAAAATAATAAATAAAAGATCATAATATTGTTATGCCTACTAAGAAGCCTCAAAGGTTCGGGATAAATAAATTACCTCTGAGGAAGGTTGGGAATGGACCTGGAAAAGTGCCACTTGTAAAGTGATAAGTTATAAGGAAGGAAACACTAGGCCTAAAAAAGATAGAATTAAATAGATGATTAAGAGTCTAAATCTTATTAAGACACATAAATCCCACATTGATAACATGGAAAAAGATCATGGAAAGAACAAAATAAAAGTTTGAGAAGTTGGGGATATGATCGATGCTAATAAAGAGCATAAAAAAATCAAATTTATATGGGAGTAAATAAATTTACATAAGGAATTCCTAATATTGTTTCAAAAGGATAAAAAATTGATTAAATAATAAATCAATTAAGGCATGGGGGACAAGTATGTGACCATAAAGAAAGAGGAATTTTAGGATTTGGCTAGGTAGGTGAGAGGGTTGTAGGAACAAGTCAATACATTGGAATAAGATAACATATATCTCAAAATTAATCTTGAATATATAGTAGGTGATAATAATGTCATGGTCTAATAACTATATTTATAGTATGGGGACTCTTTTATAACTCTAAAAATAATACAAAGGGTGAAGGCATGATAATTATAATATGAAACAAACCTTGAAGTAAAATGTTGGATAATTAGAATGAAACCCTAAGAGGATAGGTATTATTTATTTTTTGATATTTTGGGTAGTTAATTGTTATTAGTTTTAGTTGGCTCTATTTTGGTTTTACTATGAGTTGGATGTGATCCAGTCATTTATTTATTTTTTCTCTATTTTGTAGTCTTATTGGATATTTTAGTTATTTTGACCTCGAATATGGTTCTTGTATATAAGGGTAGAGTACATTTCAAAAAATACACTTTAAACTTAATATAAAAAATATTGTTGTGCCTAAAATGATTGAGAATAGATAAATGAAACAAAAATAACTTTTTGAATATTCCATCCAAAGTATCATATTTCATGATTTATAGACATACCTCTTCGCATGGCATAGGTAAATAAGCTCACAAATTTACATATTATAATTCATTAATCTATTCATTATTCATGAAAAATAATTGAATTTGTTAATTTTCCTTCTCTTATCCTTACATTTTTTCAATTGATAAGTGTTCATTCCTATAATTATATAAATGTTATCTTCTAACACTTTTAGGATTAATTCTCTCATGCTAATAATTCTCTCCTTCTAGGTTTCTACAAAATATATAGATAGTCTTGGGTTTGAAACTTTATTCCTCTACATATAGTGTATTAATTTTCCCTTATTAAATATATTTCAAACAATAATATTCCTCTTTAAACCTTTAAATGAATTTGGTTTGACTCACTAACAATCTACTTGCATGATTTTACTTATCTATAAAGCTTTCCCATCAACTATGCACTCACCTTCACACAGAATATTATGACTTGAGAGTCTCATAGAAGAATTGAAATTTGTGTTAGGAACATAACTAATAATGATACTTCATGTGAAATTATGATGGAGAGTTGTCTTTTATCTTTATTTATGGACTAACTAATTAATCATATAAGAGTTTTCATACTTTCCTTTCCAAAATGATAGAATTATGATTACCTCATATCTAAATATGAGGCCTAAATCTCAGATGATTAAAATCCACATATGGTCTTGAAATTCCATTGATGATTGCTATGAAGGATGTTAATAATGTTATTTCATATAAACAAGGTTAAGTAAATTATGGGACATATCTAAGGATTATGTCCACTTTATTAGGTCTAAAATTGTGACTCCCAAGTTTGTTAAACAATCATCACAACCATTTCATTCTCTATAATTTTAGGCTCTTTTAATCTCATCAAAGTTTTGAATAAAGTTTAGATCATCATTAATCATATTTATAATAGTATATCTTGATGTAGTTACCTTATTGATTCATTTAATAATGTTTAGTGAGCCCCATTATATAATCAAAAGTTTTATATTCATATAGTTGTCCATTTATATCTCCCAAATAGATAAACTTACCTCTGAAACATTATTCATTTATATTCCTAGACATCCCACTTAATATTCCAAGACAACTCCATTAATATATCTTATAAATCCTCCCCCTCCATTTTTAGTCCCCATTGAATTTAATATTTTTCTAAGCACTGCGAGGTTATTTCTATTTTATCTTCCTTTTCTTATCTTTTTAATTATTTTCTAAGTCCTATAGGAATATTTAAATTCTAGTTTTGGATAATAATTTATTCTAATTTTTAAATATATATTTTTCATAATTTTTTATAGTAATAACATTCTCCTTTATATCATAAAAAATAATACTTCTGACTCTATCATAATTTCTTCTCTTGTCATAAAATATTATATGAATTATCTCCCTCTAGATTACCCAAAATATATGGGTAAGGGATAGATTCCATAGTTTATTAAGGGAGAGGGAGGATAAGGTGACTCTCCTTTAAAAAATTAAGTCTAAACATAATTTGGTCTTACCCATGATATATTTAAAAGAGATAGGACACCATCCATGATATTTATAACAAAGGGGTATTCGAGGAATAAATGCTTAAGTAATTTAGCTTAATTCTCACAAATAATAAATCTATTATCAGAGAACAAAAGGATTTATGATTGTGTTTTCAAATATTTTATAAAAACATTATATGAATTTATTTCATGCATGAATTTTTAAAACATGATAAAAATTCATTAACTAATAAAATATTTCATAATAACATCTCTAGAGTTTGTTCTTGTAATCCTAAAACATTTGTGATTTGTAAAAAAAAAAATTGGTTCCTGCGCCAATGAAAGATAGTATGTATATACCCATTCTCAATTTTAAGGCTGAAATATTTCAATAAATTACTAATAATATAATAGTTTACACACATGGGTCACTCACTACAATTCACACTATATGAGAGTTATAGAGGAAAGTTCATAATTTATCACTTTATCATGAAGTATTTAAAGCCAACCATATGGATAATATTTTGCTTTGCAATCATATTTAGAAGGAAAGTTTAGACATACCTCTTCCTTATGATTTTATTATTCCAAAAATCAATTTATTTTATGGTATTTGATATATTCAACCCAACCGTAATGGGTTTTACCTATCTATATCTGATTTTGAAAATCATTCATTTGGCATACTTTAACTATTACCTAAAACAGTAATAGATGAAGCATTAAATTCATTGAAATATTTTCCTAATGGATCTATGTACACAATGATAGGTTTGAAACAATATTTAATTGAAATGTAAATCACTAATAATGGGTCAAGGGATATATGGAAAATAATTTGACATCTAAAAGAAGGTCAATTAGAAACACATAAAATCGTGTATTTTAATTCATTTGACATATAAACTCTCTGATATATCAAATATGTGATGTTAAAATTGAAAATAACTTCATTTATACTACATTTCAAGGATAAGTTTCTTAATTTTGATTCATTTACTCAACTTATATATATGACCTTTGATCTAGTACAAAATGAACATAAAGACAAAACCTCACATTGCAAGCAATTAAGCAAACTTATAATTCATAAATCACCTAAATTAAAATCAGACACTTTAGAATAGAATAAGTCATAACCAATAATGAAACCAAATGTAATGAAATCAATTATATTTTTCAAACATCAAGACATCATACTTTAATAACTATTGGACATGGACTTAATCAATTTACACCCTTTGTGTAATGCATTTGAAAATCATAAATTTCACATATTACAAGGATTTTTTTTCATATCATGAAACATAAGGAAATTTTAAAAATATATGTTTTTATTTAAAATAAAATTTTAAATATGTAATTAATCACATAAAAATCATGCTCCCTCACCAAACATCAATTGGAAAGGGATTTTTTTATTCAAGTAAAAATTTGGGTTTTGAAGAGTCCCTAGAACCCTTTATAAAGTATAAAGATAAAAATATAAATCTCAAATCATTAGAAATGGATTTTTTTATAAATAAAAATAACCTTATATGGATTAAAAAATCAACAAAAGTGATAAAATATAATGAAATCAAAACTTTATGAGGATTATTTTTTTAAAGATTAAACATATTAGAGGGACATGTATCATTCCAATTAAAATGAATATGTGGTATAAATGGATTACACACACACACACACACACACACACACACACACACACACACACACACACAACCCCTATATGAACATTTAAAATTATTAAGAAGAACATCACCTTTCCATGTCAGAATGAACAAGTATGAGTAGGGATCTCTAGTCGATCTCTACCATTATGGTTTGATATTGACATTTACCCAAAAACAATTATTTTTCAAAATTTAACCTTATTTATAGGTTAATTCATATTTTTAGGATAGGTATCATGAGTTTTCATAATTTTTATTGTTATAAATGCACATTTAAGCCACTTATTCTATAACTTGGTAATTACATTACTTGGGCAAACTTATACTATTGAACACTAAGTAAGACTTCCCATTTATTTCCAAATTTTATTATATTTTCTTGAAGCATCCCTTATCAAATCTATTAGCCTATTATATACAATTCAATCAAAGCACTATCAAGTGTTCAATCCATATCTATATATATACATGAAGTAAAAGATTGCTATTACACTAAGCACTCTAGGTGGGAGGAACTACATGAGGCTTGATTCTCTCTTCTGAGTATTCTAAATATGTCTCATATTATTTTAATATTTAAAATATATATTAGTATTAGTAAGGAAAGTTAAAATAATGATTAGTAGTTTTTGATTTTTATATTATGTCTAGATATTCTTGATGTATAGTTAAAATTTGTAATATTTACTTTCATGATCAGCTATGTTAGAGCACATTTTAATATGATTATTAGTGTACTATGTTTCTATGTATTAGAATAATGTTTTATTGTGTTTTCATTTGTATATTTGATTCAAATTATAATGGTTCATTGATATATTTATATATTATGAGTATTTTATTTTTTTGTTGCAATCTTAGATTAATTAACATTTTGTTTGACTGAGGTGGTTGTAGGACTATCCCACCCTCATAGAGTGGAACAAAATGAGAGTATAATAGGGGAAGAGGATGCATATATCAATAATGGGGATAGATATAATGGAATTGAACCTGAACATACATGCACACTACACTCTTGATTACTTAGATGAAACAAATAATAATAGTATTCTATAGAAATGTTGAGTGTTTGCTTTGCATTGTCTATCCTTGTGGTTAGTGAAGCATAATTGCATTGCTTTTGAGTTATTTACTTATCATATATTATTTTGAGTTACATAATTATTTATATCTATGTATTGACTATTTTTTCCATGAAACTTCAATATGAACTAAAATATGATGAACTAGTGTTGTGGTAAGCCACTTGTGAATTTTAAATTTATAGGAGTGTTGGGTGTTAATGTCTCTTATGTAAGCTTATGTAATTTTATGCCCTTTTTGGTCACCTAGGGGAGGTGAAATGGGTTAAAAATCACCCAAATCAATTATATTAAATGGGTTTTGAGTTCATAAAAATTTTAATAAGCAAGTTACCATTAAATTTTTAGGAATGAAAAGAAAATGGGGCATAATGAAATTTGGTTTTAGTTGCTATGTTTTTAGTTGACTTAGCCATTTGATATGATGAGGAGTTTTTGAATGTGGTGTCCATTATAAAAAATAAGGTAATGGATTGTAAGTAAATGGGCCAAATATGCATATTAGGCTTTAATGAAGGGGATTTCATAATTAATAACTTACAATATAGTAAGAGACTAGAATGGTCATGCAACACATGGATGTGGAGTGGAAAAAGAATAAAAGGAAGAAAAATAAGAGAATGAAGGGACATTATAGAAGGAGAATATAGATTAGCATGAAAGAACAATAAGATACCATCAAATACATTTAATTAACATCCTTTACAAGACCAGGTTGGTTAAGTTTTCAAGTTTGTAATATTTGGTTTCATTTTCAGACTTAGTATTAATAGGTAACAAAATAATGAATGTTTTCTTGATAGGGTGGAAGAATATATCTTGTTTTAATGTATATAATGGTATATTATTTAAGTAAAACCTATATTTTCATATTTATAAACCTAGGGATAGAACTTGGTTCCATACATAGGCCTGTAAATATGGGGTTGAGCCCTTTTTGAAAAGAAATTTGAATGTATTCAAGATTGTTGATCTTGTGATATAGATAGTTAATGACTATGTATTAACATTTATTATGAGAATTTATTGAAATTATTTTGGAAACTCTTTTCCCTTGATTTATATTTTACAATTGGAAATATATGTGAGTTCTATCATTGGTTAAAAAACTAGAGTGAATAGAGATTGGGCATGCTCCTTGTTTGGATTATAATTTTTTTTACATACTTCAGAATTTATTCTTAAGTTATTAGCTATAGTAATATGATTCATTTTGAAACTTTAATTTCATACTTTCCTTGACAAATAATTTAGATAGTATATGTATGATGATTTTGAGATATAGTAAACAAGCTATGAGTACATTTCAATAGTGACTACTTTAAAAATTTGTGATATCTATTGCGAGGGTTAGAGTGGCAATAAAAAAAATATGGATTTTTTAGGAACACACATGATATAATTATTAAATTTATGTTAAACTCATTATAGGATGTTTTACTCTCATACATATCAATATGAGACATGTAGCTACATCCTATTCTATAATACAACCTCATATTGTGGTATTTGAGTTATAATACAAACACACACACACACACACACACACACACACAAATCCATCCATCCATACATACATACATACATATATACATACATACATACATACACACATACATACATACATACATACATACATACATACATACATATATATATATATATACATATATATATATATATATATACATATATATATATATATATATATATATATATATACATATACATATATATATATACATATATATATATATATACATATATATATATATATATACATATATATATATATATATATATATATATATATATATATATATATATATAGACACACACACATACATAAATAAATTAACATTTTCACTTGATTGTGTATAAATATATGATTAGTTTGAGCACCTTATGACCTAAGATGAACATAGAGATATTTCCATTTGGAAATACACAAACAACTATAGGATTATAACTAAAACTCTTAACATAAATATATGGGTCAATATCACTAAAATGGGTAAATTTTTCATCAATTATTCCTTTAGTTTTAAGTATACTTGAAATTAAGAATTAGTGAGAAATTTTTATAGATTAAAAATGAATATTAAAGTGTTTATATTTCATTGTAATGATTCTTTTGGAAGTTATAAACTAGTATGGTTGAATTTGTTTTATATTAGATAAAATTTGAGACTTGTATGAATTAAAAAATTTATGAAATAGAAATTAAAAGTTATAACTTGTTAGATAGTTTACAAGAGGCTTAGGGGCTTGACTTAAACTAGGAGGAGACTTGATTTTGTGTTTATAAGCCATATTGAGCTCTATCTAATCTATATAAATGAATTAGTTGTATTCCATTATATATTATATAGTTTTTATTTAAAAAAGGATATGAAGTTGAGAAATTTAAATAGTGTATTTATTACCATGATTTTTATCTCATATGATTATAAGTGTAATTGGTTTTTGAATGTCATTCATCGAAAATAACCTAAAAATTATATATGACATTATTGGTTGAGTTATTAGAAACAATGTGATTTGTTAATAAAGATGATTGATTTTACCTTATATTTCATATATAATTTAATAATTTGTTTGTATTTGATAGTATTCTACAATTTAAATTTATTATACCACAAATTATTTATGAGAAATAATTAGGTGTGCTTCATCTGATAGCAAGTGATAAGTATATGAGGGTGTTGTACAATAATGCATATATCTAACCCCTAGTATCATATTATAGTTTTTGATTCATTAGTAGAGAGTATGAATGAGTGGAATTGACTCATATCCATGAGAGATATGATTTATATAATGAAAACTTTGGACAACATAATGTTATAGTTGAGACATTTTCATTCCATTGTATTTTCTAATTTACATGTGTATATCTAATGTCATATTAGATATAGGATTGCTTTCCATGGTCTATGTGATAATTTCATGTAGTGATTACACACATGGGTTTTGGTTTAATTATCAATATCTACATTGATTTTATCTACCCCTCTATGAACAAAATGGCGACTCTCAGTGTAGAGGTGTGTTGGAGACTAACAATTTATGGTTAGAGGAAAATCACCCCGATGATGCTTTCCCTCTATTTAGATATTCAAACATTTGATAATCACTCTCATAGCCATTTTAATGGATAATTGATCTATTTATGAGTCTTAATTATACTAATGTACATTCTTTCTTGTATATTTGATTTAATATTGAAATGTGATATGTAGTACATAATGATTGATGACTATTCAACACATCAGTGGTTATGAGACTTATAAATAATTAAAAATATTATAACAATAGTGGTTATATACTTATTTAAAATTGTAATTGAGTATTATTCTAGTGTAATAATGTACTTCTCTCTTTATATTATTCATTTCATGAAAAATACACATCTAATATTCTATTTGAGACTATTTGAAAACTAAATGGATTGTATTTTAATCAGTGGGTTAAATATATTTATACATTTACTACTTTGGATACTTTTATTAGTCAAAAAATGGGATATATTAATATTATATGTAATGTATGGATTTATTAAAAATTTGAGTAAACTTTATGTATACTGATGGGGTTATAACATTGTGGTATTAGAGCAAAGATTCAATACTCGAACCTAATGAGTCTAGACTAATATTGAATTAATTATCTTATTTTTAGTAAGGATAATGGAAAAAGGTAAATATAATATAGAGGGGATTTCAAATACAAACCCTCATGCTAATCCTAACCAACTTTTAGCTATATAAGATGTAAAACATGATCAAATATTCATTTTCATGAATGAAACTAGAGACATAATAACATACATAACATGATAAGTTCATGCACTAGAGGAGGAAAATGAACAATAGGTTATATAGGAAAAGCTGGTTAGTTAGGAAGAGACTCAAGATCATGGGCATGGTGAGGGATAATAAGTAGTAAGAGCTCAAATAGTTATAAAACTTATTTGAGATATCAAATAAGTAAATCCACCCAAATTTTATGGCATGGTAATGGGTGATGGAGATGAAACATATATTATAGAAAAGGAAAAATATTTCAATATTCAAAATTATTCTGAGGTAACAAAGGAAATTTGGGGAGATTACCAACTCATTGATGAAGCATCAACTTGGTGGTCCAATAAGAATATTGAGATGAGCCTTAAATCTACCACAACTACTTATGAGTAGTTTTAAACTATTTTTAGGGAATTATGGATACCCTAGTTGTATTTTTATTTTTAAAAAAATTATTTCCAAAATATAAAATAAGGGGATTTGTCAATAAATGAATACTAGGAACAAGTCAAAAATCTCTTGAATTATGTTTCAAAGTATTATTAAGATGAAAATTTTTGGATCAAGAAGCTCATCATGGGATTAAAACCTCAAATTAGGTGTGAAGTGGATGTTCATGGGCCATCCACCATGGATAAGGTCTTTAAGAAATTATTTAATAAAGAGCAAAATTTGAAATCACTTGTTGAGGTTAGAGAAAAATTCAAAAAAAAGTTTTTAATCTCAAAGGCAACCTTGAAGAAAAGGAAATAAAAATAGAATATGAATTCCAAGAATCAATTCAATAGCCAAAGTACAAGGTTAAATAATGAATAAAAGAATAGAAAAACTAGAATTAGTTTCAAAGAAGGATTCAATTGAGTTAATAAATCTGAGAGGAGCAAACCAGTTGGTATAGTGTTTACATGTGGAGGATACCATTATGCTAAGGATTATCCTCAATGGAATATGGATGATATAATTAAAAATTCATCCACCTCTACATAATTAAAATTAATCTTTCATTATTGATTTCATGTAATAGCTAAAAATAATCAAGTAGAATTTTAAGGATCTCACATTGAAGTATTAGGTACCTTGTTTGGGCATCCTATCTCTATTTTGATAGATATAAGAGACATAAAATTTTATATCTCTCCTTGAATGTTAACTAAATTATATAGGAAAGATAGTTTTATGGAAAATACTTGGTCATTTTAATATGGGAATGAATCCAAGATCAAGGTTGACATATGTCTTCTACAGGATATAGAAAATTTATTATAGTTCACTACAATTGTTGACATTTATGAAGCACCACTAGGATCATATGATGTGATCCTAGGAGTGAATTGGCTTTCTAAGCATAAATCTAAAGTTGATTGTTTTCTTAAGAAAGCTGAATTTTTAGATGATTTGGGAAATCAAACCCAAATTCAAAGAGAAAATAAAGAGTTGAAAGTAAGTCAAATTCTATCCTTTCAATTGAAAAAGGCTTAGTGAAAAGGATATCAAGTGTTCTTAATCAAAATGGTTGAAATTGGGGAAACCAAGGAAACTTAGATAGAAGACTATCCTTTTTTGTAATAATTTTATAATGTTTTTATAAAGGAATTATTGTGGTCAACATACCCCCATTTCTAAAAATTGGTTACCCTTGTTTCAAATTGTGCAAATTTTTACCTTAAAATTGAAAATTCACTTGATCATAGTACCACTAGCATGTTTGCACATTGTCTTTATTTGAAGATCATTAACACCTAATTTGGTTGGCATATTAATTCATAATTCTAATTTAATCTTACCTAAAGTTGATAACATTGGATCTTCATATTTTAGGATACAACTCTAATAGAGTGCATTTGGAATGGGCAGTGCTTGGGTTTCATGATTTTTTATACCAATTTGGCCATTTATTAGCTTTTGGTCTATCAAGGATCAAATTAAATTCATGATTAAACATCTTGAAACCCTTATTCAAATTAATCTAGCTTAGATCTTATTAAGTTAAATTTAAATTTGTGCAGGAGCAATTTACATGGGAATGATTAAATAAGTCATAAACCTAGTTTAATTTTTACACTAAGATTTAATCATGTTTATCAACATGACCAAGCCTTAGTCTAAAAATTTATGTTTGGTCCCTTCATCTCTCAAGCCCAAGTTAGTCCCTTTTATTTCTATATGGTCTAACTAGATGAAGGGTCCCTTTTAGTATAGACTCAGCATAAAAGCTTTACCCTAAAGTTTGTTATATTTATTAATATAATAAACCTTAGGCTAAAACTATATGCTATGTCTTTCATTATTCATGAGGTCCCCTTTATCATGTTTAAAACTTAGCTTAAAATTTTTATCCTAAGGTATTACCCATGTTTATTAATATAAAATAAAACCATAGTCCAAAAACTTTATTCTAAGTTATTTATTTTCTAGAGCACTGACTTAAATATCATTTTCATCTATAGGATCAATGGTCCACATTTGATTAGGTGATCAAGATCCAATAGTGCAAGATTAAAGTTGAAAATTCAAATCCCAAAACCTAAGCTAAAGTTTTATCATCTTCTAAATATCAATGGTATGTATTTGCTCATTCAAGATTGATCTAATGGCATTTATTGAGTCAATACTTCAATGAAGCCCTAGGACAAGTGAGAAGGTGACAAGTGTCACACTCATAGCCAAATAACACTCAATAACCAATGGTATTCAATCTTATTTATCAATGTCTAATGAAACGTGTTTGCCTAGGCAAATATGATTTGACGGTGTGTAGTAAATGTTAAAAAGTCAAAAATCCTAAGGATGAATGTAGAGATGACATGTGGCATAACTATAAGCCACAAATTAAAGGTCTACCATATTTCATAGATTGATTATATGAAAATGAGTGTACACATTTGAATCAATGTTATACAGATCAGGGGGTATAATTAAGTAGATCAAGATCGATGAAGTGTGACTGATCTTTGAAAATAATATCAATGGTGTGAAATTAACATTGACATTTCAATAAAGCTTAGGCTAAATGAAGAAGTGACAAGTGTCATAACCATAGGAAACATAACAAGTAACTAATAAAATTTGATATTTTAGATTAAGATTAATGATCTGTGCTGATCTAAGTAGATAGATCTAACAGTGCAAGATTAAGGTGGAATTTTCAAAAGATAACAATAATTTTTTAAATATTAATGAGTAAAATATTACAAAAATGCCAAAAGGATGCCATGGTGATGCCTATTAGAGCTGTGTAAGTATAATATACCAAGTTAAAGATTTTGTAGACCCAAGAAATGAAAGGGTATAAGTATGCAATATAATTAGGATCTAAGTTCTAAAGCTCACATAAATTCAAATAGTTGCCACCATTAAAAAACTATTAAAACTTTCAAGAAAGTCTTGACAATTACAAAAACCTTGATTCGACCCTGTGTTAATTATAATCAAGCCAAGGAAGTTGAATTATCACTTGTGTAAGGATAATTTGATCTAGAATTGAACTACATACTACTAGCAAACAATATAGAGAAGCCCATAGCTATGACATCCTAAAAAGGTGTTTCAAGGGAGGATGTGGAGATCTATTTGACTTTAGATAGAGAAGGAAGGTTTTTTAAAGACACCCAATTTAATTCAATAGCTCTAAATACAGGGAATAAAAATTGGTCAAGCTTATTTTGAACCATCAAGGATGAGCAACCTATCATAAGAGAAGGGGATAAGAACATGTTTGCAAGGAGGATCTACTATAATAATCAAGTAAATATTTCAATATTGTCAATCCAAAAAGACAAATTTAAGATATATGAGGAAACCATGATTGACTTATTCAATTACTTAAAGTTAGTAAGAACCAAATAAGAGGTAATAAATAAGAAAAATTCCATGATTAGAGGCCAATTTGGCCAATGACAGGCTTCAAGCTATTAGGTGAAAGACTTGATCAAAGTATTGATCAAGAATCAAGTCCTTAAATTTAGGATAGTTGTCTTAGCCCATTTAAATATGACTATGGCTATATTTGTGTACAAAATCAAAGCCCTCAGATGTTGGTCTAAGTAAATGGAGGACATTTTTAAGGACCTCAAATAATAGGAATATAAGATGATACACATATTGGAAAGCTTAATCAAGTAGCCCACCTCACTTATACCTTTGAGCCTTATCACTGATGAGTTCAAGAATAAAAATTCTCAATTCATGCATGAAGTAAGAAACCAAGGTCAAGAGAAGATAGGGGTTGATAAAAAAAGATCATGGGCCTACTGTTGTCATATTAGGAGAAGATAGAAGATACTAAGATCATCAAAAAAGCTTTGAAGAGAGCTAAGAAAGATCTTAGTAACCTAGAAGATAAGAAAAAGAGATATTCATGAGACCCATTATTGACCTCTAGCTGATCAATGAGAAATATTATAGAATGAATATCCTGCAAGGTAGGTAGAAGGCTATACTAGCACCAAGATTAAGACTAATCTTTTGTAACTAGCATTGTATATTTTGGAAAAGGAATGTTATTTTTGAAAATGCATGAATAGATTTTAAATTACATTACCTATAAGTCAGTATATTTCATTTGTTCTAGAATGTAATAGAAATGATAACTATCCTAGACACATGTACAAATGCAATTTGACATTACTATCTATCATACCTCATGAATGATATATTGAAATAGGTATGGACAATTGTAAAGGGAGAGAGTTTTTAGAGCCAAAAAACTTTTTTTAACTTTTGAGAAAATTAATATAAGCAAGGAGTTCTACAAAGTTTATCCACATTTTGTGAATTGCTATCATGGATTCTCTCTCATTTATTTGATCTTATTTTTAGATTTGAATGGTTCTTGTGAATTATAGATGTGCAACTTGAAATGTAGCATTACTAATTTGTGCTAATGTTGGATTAGTTGAAATTTCTTAAGTTTACTTCATTTTATTTTATCTTCTTAAGTTTAAGCTAATTCTATTTACTTATAGGGGTAAAATTCTTAAAGTAAATCTTGTTCTTATTTGCATATTTTCATACTTTTTTAGATGTCTACCTGATATGTGATAGGATTTTATCTTATGATACTTCATGTTTCACATTGGTTAAATACATGTTCATATGAAATTGGAAATTTATCATAATGTTTTAAATAAAGATCAACAACATTTCTCTTTTCTTCCCTAACCTTACTTTTGCTCCTTTTATCAATTCACCTTAGATTATCTTCACTGTGAATACTCATGTTAGTCTATCTTTAGACTTAGGTTTTGAGAATAATTCACTTTAAATAGCATAGATCATATTCAAAAACAAATATTAACTATTAAACCATGGTGGTTCCCAACCACCAACTAATATAAATTTGTGAAACGGTTAACCTATTATTCCTCTATTCCACCAAGGATAATAGGATTATTGTAACCAACAACTCATGCAATGGATTTTGTGAATACAAAAATGATATGTGTTTCTTAAACACTATATGAAATTGATGATGCATTTAGGTGCATCAACAAGGGGGAAAATGGTGCTATAAGGAGGGTGAGTTAAATCTTTGAAAGTTTACAACATATTTGCTTATTTTGGTGAATAATATTCAAAGGTTGATGTATTATTTACATATTTGTGTTTTTTTAACATATTTGTGTAAATATAATTGATCATAATAATTTCAAACCAGTCTTTATGCTCATTTATACAAAAAAATATGTTCTTTGAAGTTTGATGTTTTATCATGGTAAAGATAGCGTAATATCTATGAATCTAAGGTGTTTGAGGTTAGTAATAGTTATTATATTCAAATATCAATTGGATCTCTACAAATTTGAGTTTATTTCAGATTTAAAAATGTAAATATCATTCATATATACATGCTTGGACACATATTTGAGCTAATTTATTTATGTCCTTTGCTATTTTTATACATATTTGTGCAACATTGGCTTAATGTACAAGTTTGATCCACATTGTTTATAAAGATAAGACTTACACATTATATTTCAAGTAGGGTTCACATTATACACATAAATATTGATGTCCTTTGCTATTTTTATACATATTTGTGCAACATTGGCTTAATGTGCAAGTTTGATCCACATTGTTTATAAAGATAAGACTTACACATTATATTTCAAGTAGGGTTCAAATATTACAAGCTATAATTACCAAGTATAAGGACTTGGTCATGTTCAGAGATAAGGGTTCCCCTTATTTCATTATAAGTCCATAGGAGAGTTAGGTGAGATAAAGGTAAGATTAGACTTTAAAAGTCTCAACCAACTTCACTAATTTAGGGTGCTCCTATGTTTAATACCTATCAATATATGGATTTTATGGGTAGTTATTTAATCAATATACTAGGTGTGGTATATGACCTTCCTTGTAATCCTAAAAATTATTTAGCTACTTTCATTCTGAATGGTGTTATATCTAATGAAGAAAAAATTAAATCCTTCAAAACTACTTTAAGATTTTAGAATGTAGTTGATGAAGATGTAGCATGCAAATTTTTCCCAATTACTTTCAAATATGTTGCATATAAATGGTTCCTTAACATTCATGAAAACTACATAGCTATCTGGAATGATTTTAATAATCACTTCATTAATCAATTTGGCAAAATCATTAGTCTATGTGTCATGTACCAACAATTTACCATAGACAAAAGAGGCTCAAATAAGCCCATAAGAGCATTTAATACTAGATTCTAATTTTTTTTTAGTAGAACCATATCTCCTTACAAACCTAATGAGGCTTTATCCTTAGAGATTTATAAGGATGCCTTAGATCCCATGACTTTTATGTTTCTCAAAATATCTTCTCAGGTCATTAACACTTTAGCCTTAGATTATGATAAAACTGTTATCATTAATGATCATATGCAACCATAAGGATAGATGTAATTTATTATTCCAAACATTAATCCAAATTTGCCTATTCTAAACATTATCCCCAATGCCATTCAAAATATTCTATCTTTAAATCAGCTCCTAGTTATGAACCAATTGCCTTTGAGCCATGCATATCCTAGTCAAAACCTAAGATTATTGAACAATTATACCAATGGATCTCATCCACAAGACCAAATATCTTTGATGTCTATATATAGTAGCAATACTCAAGTCCATAATTCTAAGACACCCAAGAATAAGAATGATTCTATATTAAAGATGGTTCAAAAGTTAAGCATTGATTTCCTTCAATTGAAAATTCAAGTTTGCCTTACTAGGGACAACTCTAACAAGAAATTATGTTTCCAAAGGTTCAATAAGCCTTCAAATAGATTTCAAAATAACAACAAAAACAACATCCATAATAATGAGTCATCCTCCAATAAGAATGCACCTGATATAAATCTTAGTGATGTTTCTTTACTAGACTATTATAGAGTTCAATGTACTTCAAAGCATCATGAATTAGATGTCTAGAATGTTACAATGCATTTGAATATTTTCAAGAAGATTTATACACTTTCAAAGTTTTACCTAATAAAGACAATGGTGTAGGTACCTAAAGTTCTTCAAGGTCATCTAAATATTTTGATCCAAATCTCATGGTGGAGAAATTTGATTTCCCATTTCAAGAAGAGAATGAGCCTGAGGATATCCATAGAGAGATTCATTATTTTTATCAATATCTAAAGAAGACCTATCATTTGAGTAATAGGGAGTAGAAACAACCTTTAACTACCTCATCTCCACCAAATAATTATGATACTCCTATTGATACTACATTAGACAATAATCCAAATCCTCCTAAATGAACTAACTATAAACCTAATGTTGATACATCTAATTATTCAAATAGGACTAGATATAATATAGTAGAGGACTTGAAAAATATCAAAGCTAACATTACCTTGCATTAGTTGACTTAAATTATAGAACAAAGGGATCTATTATTGGAATCTTTATCTAAGAATCTTGGTAAGTCTCAAAATCCTACACCTGCTAACATTGTAATACACAAAAATAAGATAGGCATTCCACCTTTCCTTCTCACAAATGGGATATTTGGTAAGAATTTAAATAATTACTTGGTATACTCTGGTGCATCTACAAATAATCTACTTAAGGGTATTTTTGAACAATTAGGTTTGACTCTAATTAAATTTAATAGGGTTGTGACATAATTAGATAAATCAAGAGTAAAATTGATTGTTTAATTGTTAAATGTTCACATGTAGATTGATTTTGAACCAAGGATCCAATAATCCATTAATATTTAGGTGGTGGATATTCCTGATGCATATGGAATGTTGTTATGTAGAGACTGGACTAGATCATTGAATAATTATAACGTAATTGATTGTTCACACATGTGGTTACCTTAGAAAGGAGTTCCAAATAAAATTAGGATAGAAAAGGAACCTAAAATGGAGCATATGATCACTGAGTATAATGAATACAATGAGGGGGGTCAACATGGTTAACTCAGATCTAGGTGTTTACACTCTTAACACCATAAAGGTATATAACTACAAAACATCTCATGCTATGAATGGATTATAAAAGATATATTTTGATGGTGCTAGATGAAAATTAGGTTTTAGAGTAGGAGTGGTATTAATCAATCACTTTGGGAAAGAATACAATGCCTCTTACAATCTCTAATTCCCATGCACCTATAACCTGAATGAGTATGAATCCATTTTTCTTAGATTATAGTTTGTAATTAAACACAATTTCAAGGAACTATTATTTTTTGGTGATTTAGAACTAGTAGTTAATCAGGTCAAAATTAAATACCAATGCAAGCTGTCATATCTCAAGAAATATATATTAGAGTGTGGGACTTAATTGAATGTTTTAATTCTTTCAGCATTGTGTCAATCCCTAGGGCAAAAATAAGGTTATTGATGAACTATATTCAACTTCATATAACCTTATGCCTAATCAAAGTTCCAAGTTACAAACCCTTACCACTGAATTAGTCCCATGTCCCTCATTACTAGACAATGTCACCCACTTACAAGTATTTAATGATGATCAATAGATCATAGACTTCATAACTATATCAAAAGTTTTTGAGGCTAACATAATTTATGAAGCTAATGAAAATACCCTTGGTGATGAAAAATTTGAAAGCAAACTTGATGAAAAGGTCATTCAGTTGACTGATAATAAGATCCCCAAAGGGATGATATCCTTATAAAGATTGTTTGATTTAGACAAACTTGTTGAGACTATCAAGATTACTAAATTGAATGGGAAGGACTACAATGTCATGGACCTAGGTTCCATAGGTTAACCTCAACTGGTGAACATTAGTACAACCTTCACAAGCATTAAAATTGATAGAGCCAAATATTTTTTGACCAAGTATAAGTATGTAATAGCATGGTCCTATGATGACTTAAAGATTTTGATCCTAGGGTCATAACCCATGCCCTAACTTTATGGGAATATTGCAAGACATTTAGGAAAAAATAAAGTCTAGTCAACCATATCTTAGAACCAATGATATATAAAGAGGTTAATAAGTTTCTATATGTTAATATAGTGTTTCCCATTAGACACTCCACTTGGGTAGCAAACTTGGTACCAATCAAGAAGAAAAATGGTGAAATCAGTTTATGCATTGATTTTAGAAATCTAAATATAGAGCCTAAAAAGGATAATTACCCCTACTTTATCTTGACCAAAAAATCCAAACTATTTCTAGTTATACCATGATGTCTATTCTTGATGGATTTTTAGGGTATAATTAGGTGCTAGTGAACAAGGAAAATAGGATGAAGACTACTTTTACTACCAAGTGGGGCACTTTTACCTATAAGAGAATGCCCTTTAGATTGATAAATTTAGGTGTAACCTTTAAAATAGTAATGGATCATGCATTCCAAGGTCTCATAGGTAAGTGAATTATTATTTACATGGATGAAGTGATTGTCTTTTCAAAGAATAGGTAAGATCACATCATGCACTTACAACAAGTATTTGAATGGTTTAGAAGGTATAGAATTTATCTCAACCCAAAGAAGAGAATTTTTTGTGTAACTAAAGGAAACATATTAGGATATATTATAACTAAGGAGGGGATATTTATAGACCCATATAGAATAAATGCAATATCAAACATAGAACCCCCTAATAATATCAAGGAACTAAAGTGTTTCTTTGGTAATGTCAACTTTGTGAAAAAGTTTATTTCTAGTTTTGCATAAATAGTGTTACCTTTGAATGACATGTTGAAGAAATATGATAAGATCACTTGGAATGAGGAGACCAATAAAGATTTAAAAAACATCATAGAAGCAATTGGACAATCCCCTATGATGATAAGTCTAGACTTTACTGAAGACATATACCTTTACTTTTTTACTTCTGACCATACAATTGTAGCTATCCTAATTCATAAGATAGATGGATTTCATCAGCCTATTGCTTTCATGATTACTAATTTTAAAATTTTTGAATTTAATTATTCTCTTATTAACAAACAAGCATGTGATTTGGTCAAGGCAGTGAATAAATTTAGGCATTATATCTTTAGAAATAAGGTACATGCAATATTACTAGACCCCACCACTAAGTTCATGCGTAGTCAATGTGAATTTGTAAAAAGGAGAGGTAAGTGGATGTTTTTTATCCAAGAATATGATCTAGAGATGAATATTTTAAAGTTGTTAAGGTGCCAAGGTTTAATTTATTTTATTATTAGTATTAATCCCAAATTGAGTGTCATACCATTAGAGAAACAAAATTTTCAGCCCAATGATTGGTATGATCCTACTTTTCATTTGCTAATCAATGGATATTATATTACAGGGTTAAATAGAGAGAAAACTAAATCTTTAATGGTCTAATCAACTCATTTTTTGATCAAATATGGAGTGTTGTACAAGAATAACTTTGAAGGCATTTACCTAGGGTGTGTTTCCAAGGAAGAAGTGGTTAAGATATTGAGAAATTTCCATGAAAAACTAGGAAGTGAATATCCATATAGAAGGACAACCTATAAGATCCTTAGGGTTGATTACTACTGACCCACTATCTTCAAAGATGCTCACAAGCATGTGAGATAATTCCACTCATGTCAAATCTTCAACACTAAAGATCCCAAGGCAACCATGCCATTAAAGCCAATAATGATTGATAAACCCTTTACCTAATGGTGACTATATTTTTTGGGGGTCATTAACCCCAATTCCTCAAATGGTCACAAGTATGTCCTAATTACTACTAACTAATGCATTAGATGGACTGAAGCAGTGGCAACCAACTGATGTAGGACTAAAGAGGTGATCAAACTCATAATAGAAAAAATATACATAAGGTTTCGAAAACCAATATCTCTTATTTATGATAAATTATCTACCTTTTTATACATTGAGATGATGAAATAGGCATAAGAAAACAACATCATTATCAAGTTATTATCAAACCATTATGCTCAAGGCAATGGGGTGTCTGAATCAACAAATAATAACTTGATGAAAGACATAAAGAAGTCTTCAATTTATAAACCAAGAACATGGCACAAGTTACTTAAGTATGCCCTTTGGGTAGATAGAACAATATTCAAACAAGTTCTCAGGGCATCACCATTCTTGTTGGTATATGGTTAAGAACCTTTATTTACCATAACACTCAAGTTGCGACATACAAGGTTATGCAACAATACATGGAGGAGGAGCAAGAATTTTCAAGTTCAACCCTACTTGATACCATACATATGGAAGATGTAAGAGAGGAAGATTTTTCCAACTTTAGTATACACCAAACCATAGTCAAGAGGTGGTTTTAATAATTTTCAAAGATAAAGGTGTTTAGATAAGGAGACCTGGTTCTTGGGACAAAGCCTTAGAATCAAAGGAAAAATATTGGAAGTTCACACCTCTATGGATTAGGCCATATGAAATTGTTGAGACCCTAGGAGACAACACCTCCAAATTGAAAGATTTACATAGAGTAGAGTTTACATTACTAGCCAATGGGAAATACCTCAAGCACTATTTCTCTTTTGTCCCACCAGATGTCTTCATTGAGTAAACCATAAAACTAGTTAGAGTTAGTATAGGTAGGGAATAGTTTAGTTTCTTTCTCATTCTATCCTTCTTATCCCTTATTTATACATAGGGTTTTTATATATTTATTTGCTTAACTTCTTTGTGTTTTTTTCTTTATTTTCCATGATTTATTTCTTGCTTTCAATAAGTCCTTTTAGACAATCCTTAGCTCAAAATGCATTTATATGCTCAAAAGGAACTCCATAGTTTAAGAATGTAGGTATGTTTTCTTAGCATTGGTTGATCATGGATTATTGGAATATGATTTTAATGTTATAGTTTGGAGAAACTAGTAAAGATTGATGGTTAGGATAATTTTTGCTTGGGGTTTTGAGTATTGT
The DNA here is from genome assembly GCA_037957365.1 of Torreya grandis. Taxonomy (NCBI): domain Eukaryota; kingdom Viridiplantae; phylum Streptophyta; class Pinopsida; order Cupressales; family Taxaceae; genus Torreya; species Torreya grandis. The sequence goes on along the minus strand of JARHVA010002825.1, from coordinate 80,809 downwards.
TATGATCTAATCATGGTTTTGAGAAGGGTTGTACAAGTAGGGTGAAAGATTGAGTTATTAGGATATAGTCATGTTTTCACTTAATAAGAATTATTTCTTAGGGCAAAGCTAAAACTAAGGATGATTGTCTAAAGATCAAACACTCGATCAAATCCCTAAACCTAGATAAATTAGCTCCCAAAATTTGCTAGAAAATCAAAATGAACTAAAAATTTACAGAAACAAGAGCTTAATGCAAAATCAAAGAGATTTCTAAGTAAGGGTGATTTCGGTAACCTCCACCAAGGTTATAGATGCCTGGCTAATAGTGGATCAATGCCTTTAGTGGATACAAAGGTATCTCTATTGGGGATATGGATTATTGGCTAGAAGTAGAGCAATACCCAAGCCTTCCATAAGCTAAAGTATGGTTCTTAATAAATATCCAAAAATGTTTAAATTCAGTGTTAAGGACTAAATTCATGAAATCTAGAAGTTTCTTGCCAAAATCCCATGGAAAATAGTAACTGGAATAAAATCACACACATAAAATGACTTGGTATTGATGTTTGACCCTAATTCTACATGTGTAAGACTTGTTTCAACCATGAATAGATCTCAATGGTACTTGATAAAATGGTATGAATAAATTAGTTATTAGTTTGAACCAGAGTCTCTGAATTCTAACATATTTTTATGTTTCTCACAAAATTTACCATTTTTTGAGGTCAACAAACCCCCATTTCTAAAAAAATGGGGACCCTTGTTTCAAATTGTGTAAATTTGTACCTTAAAATTGAAAATTCACTTTATTAGAGTACTCCTAGCATGTTTTCACATTGTCTTTATTTGAAGATCATTCACACCTCATTTGGTTGGCATATTTATTCATAATTATGATTTAGTTTTTCCTAACGTTTCTAACATTGGATATTCATGTTTTAGGTTATAGTTCTAATGGATTCCATTTGGAATGGGCAATGCCTAGGTTTCATTATTTTTTATATCAATTTGGCCTTTTGCTATCCTTTGGTCTGTCAAGGATCAAATTAAATTCATGATTGAGCATCTTGAAACCCTTAGTTAAATTACCCTAGCTCAAATCCTATTGAATCAAATTCAAATTTATATAGGATAAATTTATGTAGGAATGATTAACTAAGTGATAAACCTAGTTTAATTTTTACACTAAGACTTAATCATGTTTATCAACATAACTAAGCCTTAGTCTAAAAATTTATGTTTGGTGTTAGAGGTACAATCACTGAGAAGGGGGGGTGAATCATTAATCCAAAACAATCCAAATTTAATTATTATCCTTTTAAAATCTTGATCAATCACCTCAATCATTTCATGAAACATACATATCATTCACATCAATGAACAAGAGAGACAATGTAAGATCAAGCACATAACACATGACATATGTGGGAAACCCTCTTAGGGGAGAAAACCCACTAGAACCTATAATAGGTCTATTGTCCTATAATACAAATAACCAATTTAGATTAGTTATAACTAATCAAGGAACTATTATCCCTTATTTACTGAGACTTTAATCCCACAAGGTGATACAACACGTGTCTAATTAAGTAACCACAACAGCTAGACTTTTAGCAAGTTTTACCTTACAAGGATCCTATAACCCATAAATGTTGAGTAAACACAACAATATATAAGAATATAACATCTCCTTAACACTAATTTCCTACTAATTTTATGGAGATACAAATTATATCATCTCTCTTCAACTCTACACACTCAATGCATCCAAAGCCACCTTTTGGATCACCCTAGACCTCTTCGCTCATCCTCAACCTGTAAGAGAACTATTATGACATAAAAAACATTACCTATAGGTAATACAAATATTCCTCAATATGATATTCTCATCAACTTATCTATTGGGTACTCTCCCTCTCCTTCACTCCATAACTTTCACATGCACACTCCTCTTTCGAGTCTAGAAACCATAACATTTAGTTTTAATATTTATAGAGCATTAATGAACATCAATATCTTGGTCAGTCATTAAACATGTTCTATTCCTTAAGGATTATCTCACATTAAGACACATCTCAATACCATCCTCAAAGGTTTTCCATCGCATCCATGAGTCACCCTTAAGCAACTATACCTTTCAATTATGCCCTTGTAGCCTTTATAGGTCTCATGGAGACCTATTCACCCATTTATCACTTTATCAAGAAAAAAAGAAAAAAATACCACTTTAAGATAGATGGGTTCACTCCTTATTTCCACAAAGACATCCTAAAATTAGTATAGTCATCTTTTTTCATCTTTGTGTATGCTCAATCTTCTCACACATTAACCTTGTAAATAGGAACACCAAGAATAAACACATAGACAACTTATTAGAAATTATTCATAATATATATATATATATATATATATATATATATATATATATATATATATATATATATATATATATATATATATAAACTAAAAATACCAAAATATAATCCTTATTAATTTCAAAACACTCCCTAATAGCTAATTCATCATGAGATATCAAAACAACATCAAAAGAAGCTCAAACAATCTTCTTAGGTCACTTGCAGGACATAATCAAACACATAGTCAGCTTTGAATCTCAATATATTTTATTATAAACACTTTAAGATATTAAAATATATATTTATATATGTGAATTGGAGTTATATAAAAATTATATTTTTACACCATGAGCAAATTCTTCATATATTGAAATATATAACATAAAAACTAAGTAGTAGTTTTTTCCTTTGTTAATTTGAATATTCAAATTCAAACGGTCATAGTTAAAAATTGATCATCTTGCTATCATCTCATATAATTTAATATTACATTAAAACACACACCATATATCTTATTCAAACTTTCACTTAAAGTTCACAACTTACCAAACATTAAATTTTGAATAGTTGACCTCATCTTGTGCAATCTTGATCACATACGCTCTATTGATCTCTTTAAGATTATTCTTGCTTTAACAATGCTAGAAAAATATCACTTTGAAATATTAAATTTAATATGAAATATTTAACTTGATTATTAAAAACACCCACTCACCATTGGTCATTACAATAATCTTGATCGTTATCTCTTCTCAATGTTAAACATCAAACACTTGGCACCATCTCACTGCACCCTGACAACTTAGAATAAACATGCCTCATCAATCTTAAGTAATAAGATCAATCTATACCTTTTTTAACCATCAAAATATTTGACCCATTTGAATTGATACATGTTTTTATATCAATCTATATGATCTCTCATAAAGCTTTGGATCTTCATTTGGTCTTAATCTTTATCTCTTACAAAATCGACTAAGTATGGGAACCATTGTAATCTACCTCAATAATTTTTGTTGTGATTATATTCATGATATGAAATATAGTTCATAGTAACTAGGAACATAACTAAACAAACCCACAAGATCAAATCATTCTAAAACTACCACACATGCAAAATATGACTACATAAAAGTGCCTACTCAACTTTTCTTTCCATGTACAAATTTGGCTAAGTATGGGAAAACACTATCAAACTTCCTGGGAACCCAAATTTGAACTTGCATATATTTTGTCACACTTAGTAACATGAATTTATATTTTGAACACAATATATTATCTCATAGGATAATTAATCCATATATCAATTTTCTCTTGAAAATTTCATATGTGCGAGATATGATGTCACCAAACTACTTACTCGGCTCTATTTGAACATAAAAAACATTGTCAAAATGCTTGAGAGACTAAATTTATACCAAAATATCTTTGATTTCACTTCATCACATGGATTTATAATTGGAACATAGAATCTTAGGACTAATTTGATAATAACCATATGACCAACTCCCCCTAACTCATCCACATGTGGTAATTATGACGTCATCAAACTACCTACTCATATTTTCTGCCATTGGACCCAAAATGTCTAGATGAAAACTATGGAATACTAGATGAATTCCACTTATACACACATGTTCTCAAATCACCCTTGACCTATCATATGATCTATTTAAAATGATCAATAATTTATACTCATCCCTAATCATATCTAAATAGCCAAAATCTAAAGATCAACCAATCCAACTTCAAGCACACTAGGATAAACACATTACAAACTTTGTAATTATCACTTAGACTATAAATGAACTTCATCAACTCCCATGGACACCTATATGACATCACCATGACATCATTTATATCTCTTCAACAATCTCCCCCTTTGTCATTGATGTCAACACCTATCATGAACCATTATATAGCTCACCTTCCTTCTCACTCTTTAAGCACTCTCACAATATGAATCTTATCCCCCTTTGACACAATGACAAAGTGGGCACGAAATAATCCTAATAACTTAAAAATACCATAAATATGATAATAACACCTTAGAAAGATGATATAAACTCCCCCTTACCTTGAGCCAACCTTTTCTTGTCTTGACAACTTCCTCTTGCTCCATGATAACACCATCTTTAACCAAGACCAATAATTAATGAATAAAGAACTCAAAAAACACTAAAATATGATGTATCATTCTAATAAATATACTAGAGGGACTCCCTCTAAGATATCTGAGCAATTTCACCTTTTGATCATCTTTATATCTCCACACACCATGAAGAACCACCACACATGCTTACTATCCTTCTCTCTCAACCTAACTCAAGGACTAAAAACATAAATTCATACCACTCAAAAAATATGAAATATACTTTAAAACAAATTGAGAACTCTCCTTGAAACATACATACCTTTCTCTTTTGTAAATATTGAGCAAAAACATCAAATCTTCATATTAGGCCTGTATACACTCCTTGTAGCCTTACATAGAACTTTTAGAGCCCAAATATTTCAACATACACACCTTAAAGACCTAAAAATTCATATATTTATCACTCTCATACTATTTTTAAATAACTCCAATTTTCAACACCTATCTCATTCTTTGAAATATACTTTCTTCACAAACCAACTTGCCAATTAGGTTTCCATCTTGACAAAAACATGAATGACTTGAAAAATACAAACCTTAAAATATATTTGAAGATTGATTTGATAATAAATTTGAACCATTCAACCTATTAATAAATATTATATCTTAAATCATAAAGCAAACCACTTTTCTAGTAGAGCCTGAAATCTTAGAATCTCAAAACAAACAAGGTCAACAAACCTCCTTCTATTCAACGCCCTCCTCTAAAACTTATTGCACACCTAGAGACAAACATCACAAAATTTTAGACAAAATTTTTATCCTCGATACATTTGTTAAATTTGACTCCTATACCCCATTTTAGGCCTACTTTCCCTTAAACCAAAATTGAGAAAACTGTGAGCACTCAAAAATCTTCAATTGGCAAAAATAGGATCATTAAGACATAAAACTACCTAGAACACATCAAAAATAAGTACACAAAACTTTATGAGTAAAAAATTCTTCTTGACATTGAATCAATCTCATTAGGTTTCTTATAAACACTCCTTCTAACCCTATAGACATTGTATATATAGAAACACTTGCTTCTCCACTAAAAGGAGTCTCTTAAGAAGAATAGATAGAGACACCCTACTTCACAATGTCCTAGAACAGTGTGAAACTAGGAGTTTCCCACAATTCCTCATATTCCTTCTCCTCTTTGGTCATCTGATACTTTTATCTTTTCTTCTTCTTCTTGTTAGGCTTAAGAGAAGAAACATGTTCAACCACTACAACATTCTTCTTTTCTTATAGGATTAGATTGACAATACATGGAGATAACAAAGATTCATGACATAGCTTTTCATCTAAAAAATATTCTTTATAGTTAGGAACCTCATCACTAGGCATTGAAAATTGATGTTATTTTCATGGTACATTCTCAACAATGGAAAGATGTTTAGTTGGATCCATACACATCTCATAACCAACCTTAACCAGTACCTTGGTCTTCTTCTTGAACTCAGTCTCTTCACTCACAATATGAGCAAATAATGAGAGCCCTTGGCACTCTTCAACTTCTAATGAATTTTCAACCTTATAAAATAGATTACTTAGACCTGTAGATTCATCATGACTCACACTTACCACCTTTGGTTTCCATGAGTTAAATTGTCTTCTTCCTTGTACTCTGGAATCTTGATGGAACTTATTTTGACTTAATGGCCTTTGCTTGCATAACCTAGAAATGTGTCTAATATTCTCATAGTTGTATCAAAAAATACTCCTTGATGGAAACAAAATTTGTCCTACATTATTTGGATACAAAATTGTAATGTGTCCTATCATGACAAACAAAAAAACCTCTTCCTTTTGAAGAGGACTCACCTTGTCTAACCTAAGTGGAGAATGGTTTTCAAAGTGTCCCACATCAAGACACTTTTTGACAGATGACTCCCATCATATTTCCATGAAAACTCATTCATAATATGTCTCTTTCATTCTCTATCCCTATGACCAAATTGATTACATGTATAATAATACCACTAAATCTTACATACCTCATGGCACTAGGTTATTTGATTTGATTTGTCTTCAATCTATTTTTACCCTTATCTCTTGACTACTTAGTGAACTTCAAGGGATGAAGCACGTTTCTCTCATTGAACTTTATGTTAACTTGATAAGCAAATTGGGACTCTTCATTAAAACCTAATCTAGATCTTCCCCTAACAAAATTTTGACTCTTCATAATATTATCTAGATCATTAGAAATCTTATCAAAATTGACAAATGATTTCACCTTTCTTGCAAAATTATCTAACTCTTCTTTCAAAGACTTATTTTTAGAAACATACCTTGAACATCATCTTCTTTCTCTTTCAGGTTTGTAGATAGGATTTATAATTGATAACTAAGATACTTGACTATATCTTCATGCTCCTTGGTGTCTTCATTAATTCTTGATTCATACACATTAAATTTCTCCTCATAGTCCTTGATTTGTGAATTCATCTTCCTTTTAATCTTCTTCTCAATATTTAGTTCTTAAAGGGCATTCATCATTTCAATATCACAATCCACCTCATCTCTATCAACATCTGAATCACTCCAAGTAGACTACTTATGATATGAGCAACTTCCTTCCTCAACCATGAAAAGGGCTTCATTTTCAATAGGATCATCATCTTCATAATCATACTCTAAGTAATTATCTTCATTCTCATCTAATGAGCTACAATATTTATTGGTTTAGAGACTCTTCTTATTCTTGAAGGACTTCTTATTATTATACTTTCTAAATCATTGTTTCATGTATTCCTTCTTGTCTTCATCTTGGTCTTCACCATATTCTTCATCATCATAATTATGAGGGTAGTTTCTATAAAATTTCCTATCTCTCCATAATTGAAGCATTTGAAGGGTAGTTTACCATTATACTTTCCTAAGCCTATTTTTAATTTCCTTGTAAACAAAGTAATTAGTTCATCCTCATCAATATCATAAATTTCATCCTCTTTGGGTTTCTTGCCTTGGAATTTATTATTTGGCTTCATTTATGTCTTTAATGATACTTACCCTTTATATGGTATATCATCATTCTTCCTCATCTCAAAGGCAGTAAGGATGCCATGAAATTCATCCATCTTAAACTTAGTAATAACATGACTTTCTTCTATAGCAAACACTTTTGAATCAAACTTGATATAAAAAGATCATAATACATTTTAAACTATAGTAGCCTCTTTAAGGTTCTCTCTAAGACCTCTGATGATGTTCACAATCTCATAAAATCTTTGTATAAAAGATAACTTTGAATCTTCATCCTTCATCTTGAGATTCTCAAATTATCTTCAGTGAGTCTGCAACTTTGCCAACTTAGATTTTGAGTCTCCTTAATAAATAGTCTTGAATTTATCCCATATTTCCTTAGCACATGTATAATGTATTACCTTAGTGTAATAAGTCTCTAAAATATGACAAGTGATAGCATTCATTTCCTTATAATCATTCTCAAACAAATTCTTATCTACAACATTAGATGGAGGAATAGTAGGTGCAAAATAACCATCCACAACATATCGCCAAATTTCAAACCCTAGGGACATTATTTAGTCCTCATCCTTTTACTACAAAAATCATAATTGTATCCACTAAACATCACTACTTTATTAGTATAGAAACCTCCTTGATGACTACCCATATTGTACCTTGGATCACCTTCAAGTTATCAAGCCTTTACCAAAGGACCTACTCTGATACCAATTATTAGAGGTAAAATCATTAAGAGGGGGGTGAATTAGTGATCCCAAATAGTCAAAATTTAATTTCAATCCTTTAAAACTCTTAATCAATTACAATAATCATTTCATCAAACATATATATCATTCATATCAATGAACAAGAGAGACAATGTAAGATCAAGCACATAACACATGACATATGTGGGAGACCCTATTAGGGGAGAAAAATAACTGGAAATTATAATTAGACTACTATCCTATAATAAAAATAAATAATTAGACCAGCTACAACTAATCAAGGAATTAATATTCCTTATTTAGTGAGACTGCAATCCCACAATATGTTATTAAACCTATCTAGCTGAGCAACCACAACAACTAGAACTTTAGCAAGTTTTACCTTGAAAGGAGGTTAAAACCCCCTAGATGTTGAGAAAACATAACAAAATATAAGAATGTAACATAAATTTAACATTGATTTTCTACCAATTTTATGGATATATAAATTATATCATCTCTCTTCAACTCTGCACGCTTAATGCATCTAAAACCACCTTTTGGATCACTCTAGAACTCTTCGCTCATCCTTAACCTATAAGATCACTAATTTAACATAAAAAACATGACCCATAGGTCATACACATATTAATAAAAAATCTTTTTTCATCAAATCATTTAATGGTCACTCTCCCTCTCCTTTGGTCCACAACTCTCACATGCACACACCTCTTCTAAGTCTAGAAACCATCACCTTTGGTTTCACTATTTATAGAGCATTCATGGAAATCACTATATTGGTCAGCCATTAGAGATAATTTATCCCTTTATGGTTATATCACATTGAGACACATATAAATACCATCCTCAAAGGTTATCCATATCATCCATGAGTCACCCGTAAGTAGCTACACCTTTCAATTAGGCCCTTGCAAGCCTTATAGGTCTCTTGGAGACCTATTCACCCATTTATCACTTCATCAAGAAAAAAATAACATAGGACCACTTTAAAATACATTTATCCACTCTTTATGTCCCATTAAACATACTCAAATGATTACAGTCATCTCTACTCACCTTTGTGTTTGCTCAATCTACTCACACAATAGCCTTATACACAAGAACACCATGAATGAACACACATGTAACTTCTTAGAAAATTTTCATACTAAATATTGATTTATCACACCTCCAAATACCAAACGTATCATCTTAATAAAGTTTAAAACATTCCTAAATATCTAATTCATCATGAAATATTGAAATAACATCAAAACAAGATCAAATAATCTTCTTGGGTCACTTGTAGGACAATCAAACACAGTCAAATTTTAACCTCAATTATTTAAATATACACACTTTTAAATATTAAAATATATATTTATATATTCATCTTGGAGTCTTATAAAAATTCTTTTTTTACACCATGAGAAAATTCTTCATAGATCAAAAGATATAGCACAAAAGCTGAGCACTGGTTTTTTCCTTTATTAATTTGAATATTTAAATTCAAATAATCACATCTAAACATAGATCATATTGATATCATCTCATGTCGTCTCATCTTAGATTAACCACACACTACTAATTTTATTGGAAATTTAACTCATAATGTTCCACTACCCAAATGTTAAACTTTGAATTACTAACCTCATCTTTTGCAATCTTGCAATCTTGCAATCTTGATCACATACACTCTATTGATCTCTTTGTGATCATTCTTACTTTAAAAATGCTAGACAAATATCACTTTAACCTCTTCATTTTAATATGCACCATTGATCTCGATCATTACTAATTCCCACTCATTATTGATCCTTTGAATAATCTTGATCTTTATCTCTACTTAATGTTAAAAATCAAACACTTGGCACCATCTCACTGCATCTTGGCACCTGACATCTTAGAATAAACACCCTCCATTGATATTCTATAATAATCTTGATATTTACCTTTATTAACCATCCAAAAAATTGACCCATTTAACTCAATATGTGTCATTATATCAATCTATTTGATCTCCTATAAACCATTGGATCTTTATTTGGTCCTAATCTTTATCTCTTGTAAAATTGACTAAGTATGGGAACCATTTCAATCTACCTACAAGACCAAATTTGGACCTTAATAACTTTTGTTGCACTTAGATGAATGATATGAAATTTATCACATATAAATTAGGCACATAAATGAATAAACCCATATGATCAAATCATTTTAAAACTACCACACATGAAAAATATGACTACATCAAAATTCCTACTCAAATTTTCTTGCCATATGCAAATTTGGCTAAGTATGGGAAAACACTGTCAAACTTCCTCAGAGCCCAAATTTTCACTTTCATATCTTTTATTGTGCTTATTTGCATGACCTAAGATTTAGTGAATAAGATATTCTCTCATAGGGGAATTCATCCATATAAAAAACTTCTCTTTATGCTTTCATACATGCATGATATGACATCACTAAAATACTTACTTGGCTCTATTTGAACATATAAAACAATATCAAAATACCTGAGAGTCCAAATTTTCACCCACATATATTTGAATATTATGTATCACATGAATTAAGAATTGGAACATAGTAACCTTTGACTATTTTTATCATAACCATATGACCAAGTCCTCTAGACTCATCCACATGTGATAATTATGATGTCATCAAACTACCTACTCAAATTTTTTTCCACTAGACCCAAAATGTGTAGATGTAAACTATGGACTACCATATAAATTCAAATTATGCACACAAGCTCTCTAATCACCCACAAAATTTGATAAGATCTCTATCATATGATCAATACTTTAGACTCATCCCTAATCATCTCTAAATATACAAACTCTAAAGATCAACCAAGCCAACTTTAAACACACTAGGACAAGCACATTGTACACTTTGTCATTATCACTTAGACTATCAAGGCACTTCATCTATTCTCATGGACACCTTTATGACATCGCCATGACATAATTAATAACTCTCCAACATTTAGTCCCTTAATGTCCCAAGCCCCTATTGGTCCCTTTTATTTCCATATGGTCTAACTAAATGAAGGCTCCCTTTTACTATAGACTCAACCTAAAAGCTTTACCCTAATGTTTTTTGTATTTATTAATACAATAAACATTAGGATAAAACTATATTATATGTCTTTTAAGGTCCACTTTATAATATTTAAAACTTAGCTTAAAATGTTTATCCTAAGGTCTTACCCATGTTTATTAACTTGAAATAAAACAGCCCAAAACCTTTATGCTAAGTTCTTTATTTTCCTAAGCACTGATTTAAATATTAGCCTCTTTCCAAAAATGTTTTTATCCTATTATTTTATGATGGGTTTTTATTTCTCAATGGTTCAAAAAAATATTGACCAATTATTTTTCCCTATATTTAGAGTTGAGGCATCAAATTGGGTGTCTTTAAAAACCCTTCCTTCTATATTTGAAGTCAGATAAATCTCCACATCTTCCCTTAAAACACCTTTTTGGGCTAGCATGGTTATGGGATTCTCTATATTGCTTGTTACTTATTTTTAGTTTAATTATGGATTAAATTATCCTTACACAAGTGATAATTCAACTTTCTTAGCTTGATTATAATGAGCACAGGGTAAAATCAGGGTTTCAATAATTGCCAGGTCTTTCTTAAAGGTTTTTATAGTGCTTTAATGGTAGCATGTATTTGAACTTGTGTGATCTTCATGACTTAGATCCCAATTAGATTTCATACTTATACCCTTGCATTTCCCAGGTCTACAAAATTGTTTACTTGGCATATTATACTTACGTGTCTCTGATGTGGCATCCCTGTGTCATTATCGTAGCATTTTGCTTGTTAATATTTAAAAAGTGACTATTGTATTTTAAAAATTCCACTTGATCTCATACCATTGGATCTATATACTTAGATTAGTGTGGACTATTTATCTCAATTTGAAAGATCAAACTATATTATCTATTTGTTATGTTACATATGGTTATGACACTTATCACTTATGCATTCATACTTAGCTTTGTTGAAATGTCAATGTTAATCTTATACCATTTATCTCATTTTCATAGATCAATCATGATCCATCAATCTTGATATAATTAATTATCCCTATTTCTCTATATACTATTTATTGCAATATGTATGCTCATCTACGTATCATCGATCTTTGAAAGATTCTCAAGATTTAACTTGTGGCTTGCAGTTATGCCACATGTTATCTCTATGTTCATACTTTGGATTTTTGAATTTTTAACATTTACTATGCATCGTCTGATCATCTTCACCTAAATAAACATGCTCCATTGGATCTTGATCTATAAGGTCAAATGCAATTATTTATTAAGTGTTCTTTGGTTATGAGTGTGACACTTGTCACCCTTTTGCTTGTCTTAGGGCTCTATTAATGTCTTGACACAATACGTGTCATTAGATCAATCTAACTCAAGTATACATGTATCATTGATCTTTGAATGATATTCAAACATTAGCTTAAGGTCAGGTATTTGAATTTTAAACTTTAATCTTATACCATTGGATCTTGATCACCGCACCAAATATGGACCATTGATCATTAGGATGAAAATGATATTTAAGTCAATGCTTGGAAAAATAAAGAACTTAAAATTAAGTTTTTGGACAATGGTTTTATTTCATGTTAATAAAAATGGGTAAGACCTTAGGATAAACATTTTAAGCTAAGTTTTAAACATTATAAAGGTGACCCCATGAATAATAAAAGACATAGCATATAGTTTTAGCCTATGGTTTATTGTATTAATAAATAAAAAAAACTATAGGGTAAATATTTTAGGTTGAGTCTATAGTAAAATGAACCCTTAGTTTAGTTACAACATGTGGAAATAAAAGGGACCAATGGGGGTTTGGGATATGAAGGTATCAAACATAAATTTTTATACTAAGGCTTGGTCATGTTGATAAACATGATTAAGTCTTAGTGTAAAAAATAAACAAGGTTTATGACTTAGTTAATCATTCTTATGTAAATTGCTCCTGCACAAATTTGAATTTGATTCAATAGGATCTGAATAAAGGTAATTTGAATAAGGGTTTAAGGATTCTCAATAATGAATTTAATTTAATCCTTGATAGACCAAAGGTTAGTAAAATTCCAAATTGATATAAAAAAATCATGAAACCTAGGTATTACCCATTTCAAATGGACTCCATTGGAGCTGTACCTTGAAACATGAAGATCCAATGTTAGAAAATCTAAGAACGATTAAATTTAAATTATGAATAAATATGCCAAAAAAATCAAGTGTGAATGTGCTTAAAATAAATATAATGTGTAAACATTATAGTGGTACTCTAATCAAGTGAATTTTCAATTTTAAGATACAAATTTGCACAATTTGAAATACGGGTCCCCATTTTTTAGAAATGGGGTTATGTTGACCTCAACAATAATTATCAATTTTACCTCCAAAGAGGGAATTTTAATTTAGTATAAATATCATTCCATGATTATAACCTCAATCTAAGGACCCCTAAAAAGTTAAAACAACTAAATTAGTTGATTTAAAATCCCAACATTAGGATATGTTGGCTAAAGGGTTGATTGATCCAAGTGTTTCACCATGGGGTGAATCTATAGTCTTTATTAAAAATAAGGATAAAACCCTTCACCTATGCACAAATTACCAAATTATAAACAAGGAAACAATTAAGAACAATTATCTTTTACCCCACATTGATGATCTTTTTGATTAGATACATGGCGTAATAGTATTTTCAAATATTGGTTTTCATGTTGGGTACTATTAATTGAGAATTACAGAAGAATATATTAAAAATATAGATTTCATGACTCAATATAGGTATTACATGTTTTTAGTGCTTCATTTTATTCTAATGAATGCACCTAAAAAATTCATGAAACTCATGAACAATGTGTTTAAATATTTCCTTAATTAGTTTGTGTTAGTCATCATTAATGATATCCTCATCTACTCAAAAATTAAAGAACATATTGAGTATTTTAATATATTCTTATAGTAGTTTTAAAATCATAAACTCTATGGGAAATATTCTAAGTGTGACTTCTTATAAATAAGAGTAAAATATTTAGGATATATTATCTATGTAGAAGGAATTTGTATGGATTTAGCCAAGATTAGCGCCATTATGGATTGGCCATCACCCAAAAATGTACATGAGGTATGTAGATTTATGGGTTTAGTGTGATATCATGGGAATTTTTTGCCAAATTTATCTATAATATAAAATCTAATTACCTCTCTTTAGTGGAAAGAGTAATGTTTTGTTTGGTATATTAAGTGTGAAGAAACCTTTTAGGTTCTAAAAATGAGGCTTACTTTAGCACCAATGTTGTGGATTATGGATCCAAATGGTCATTTTATAGTTATAACTTATGCTTTAGGAGATGGTTTAGGAGGAGTTATTAAACAATATGGTTTATTTGTAGCTTGTGAATCAATGAATTTAAATCCTTATGAGGCAAATTATGCTCCACATAACCTACAATTAGTTTCCATAGTGCATGATTTACATGTTTGGATGTATTATTTTTTGGGAAATCCTTTTGAGCTTAAAACTAATAATTTAGGACTTAAGTATATATTTACTCAACCTAACCTTAATGCTCATTAAATTAAATGGTTAATTTTTTTATCAAACTATGACTTATACATTAGTTACATTAAGGGAAAATAAAGAAGAGTTGTATATGCCCTTACTCATAGAGGGTACATTGTGGTATTAGCCATTATAAATAGTACTTTCTTAGATCATGCAGTAAATTATCACCTAGAGATGAATTCTACAAATAGGTAAAGAATGCATTAGCTAGGAATTCATAAGATTGTAGATACAAAGGATTTAAATTTGAGAATGATGGGATTTTGAGATATAATGGTAGAATTTATGTACATGATAGGAAAATTTTGAGAATTATTGTGCTTATATAATTGCACAATGTTCCATATTCAGGACAACCTACAGTGACTAATCTCTTATTAGAACTAAGACCATTATATTTCTAAAAGTAAATAAAAAAGGATGCGCAAACTTTATGTCTAGATGCTTAGAATATTAGTGAGTTAAGTTTAAACATATGCATCCTATTATATTTTTATACACACATTCAATACCATAATAGAAGTGGAAATTTAGTATCATGGACTTTGTCCACGGATTGCATATGTCTATAAATCATCATGACATGATATTAGTAGTTGTGGCCCAAAGTAGCACACTTTAGTCTAGGTAATTTGATAGATAATGCACCCATGATTTCCAAAAGGTTTATAATATATATATATATATATATATATATATATATATATATATATATATATTACATGGGTTTATATAAAATATCATTTTAGATAGGGACCATAGAATAACATTAAAGTTATGGAAAACTCTTAATACAACATTGGGTACACAATTAAACTTCAGTACTACTTACCATCTAGAAACAAATGGTTAAATACAAATATTAAATCAGATTTTAGAGGATCTCTTGAGGATTTATTTCTTATACTATCAATACAAATGGGAATACCTACCATTGGTTCAATTTCCTTATAATAATTCATTTCAAGTAGTATTGAAAATAGCTCATTTTGAATCATTGAAAGGTAGGAGGGGTATAACACTAATCAGTTAGGATAAGCTATAATATAAAATGGTCTTTGTACCTAATATCCTTGTTGAAATAGAGGAACAAGTAAATTTAATAATGCAAAAAAAAATTGAATCCAACGAAAGGAAGAAATGTTATGCTGATCTAAAAAGAACAAGGCAATTATCAGTTGGAGATAAGGTTTTTATATGAGTCAAACCCTAAAAATATTTCTATTATATTTGGAAAATTAGTGAAATTATCACTAAGATATATGAGACCCTTAAAGGTTCTATAAATTATCAATCTTGTAGAATATAAACTTGTTTTTCCACCATATTTAATTATAATACATAATGTTTTTCATGTATCTTATATTAAGAAATATACAGCTAATCCTTCACATATTTTAGACTTGAATGCATTTCATGTTCTAGATCTAAGGGTGGTCATAGTAGAATCAATTAGAATAATTGATACCCACAAGTTTAGCTTGCATATCATGAAAGTATCATAATGAAAGGTCCAATGTGACAATTTTTTTGAAGATAGTGCTACATGGGAGAATTATGAGGACTTATTTAATTTATTTCCTAATTGATTTAATCTTTTAGGGTTTAACTATGTAAAATACATGTTTAGATTAAAGGGATAAATTATATATATTAGTGAAATAATATTCAATAATTAAGTAATGATTAATTATAGATTTTGACCTTATTTGAATTTATAAAAATAGTAATAAATAGGCATAAAATATAAATATATGGAAAGTGACTATCATGGATGATTTGGGTTCTAAAAACTAAGTTCTGAATAGTTTTGAGTGTCATTAACATGATTCTAGAATACATTTGCTCACTAGATAGTAGCACTCCATATGGATAGTTATGACATGTTACTGTAATGTCCTCAAAGTGGTGCTAGTGTCCTTTTTTAAGACTTATACTATTTTTGGGAGTACATGCACCTATGTTTTTAGGTCACATTCATGTGTGCATAAAATCTAGATATTTGTTTTATACCTATAAAACATAATTTAATTTATAAACCCTAATCATACTTACAAGTATGGCATGAATAATAATTATGTGTTTATTATTAGGATAGGATAAACATCCTCAACACCCTACTATGAAGAGATTTGCCTACATACCATTACTCTTAAGAGGGATCAATCCCGATGTTGTTTTCCCACCTAGTTCTTGATACAAGTTCAAGTGAATGCTAGAATGAGAGTGGAGTTAGATTTATTAAATGTTCTATAGCTTTGAAATATTTAAAAATTATACTTAGGGATGATGTAGATGGTAGTATGCAAAAGTATAGAAGAATAGAGATCAAATACCTTAATTTTTCTCAACTTATCTTTTGTTTGAATGTGTTTCTGCATCTATTTTCCATCTAGTCAATAAGGGTCAAATACTTGTATTTATATAGATATGTACCTTATGAGGATAATAAAATGTGCTTAGGATAACCTTAGGATGGGCACACATTTGAAAAATAATCCATTTAGGATATTTAGGGTTAAGGATAGTAGTGCCCAATTAGGGACACTAGCACCATGTGGTTTTAGTTTCCCAAATGTTATGCTAATGTCCACCTAGAAGACTAATGGGTATGTTGGGTTGGGATATAAGAAAGTTATCCTAAGACTATGTTTTAGTTTATTGTAGATGTATGTGGCCCACTCAATGATTCAAAATGTGTGGAAAAGGCTCTAAGATAGTTCTATGTATAAACTAGATAGGTTAACTCAAGTGACACTCTTAGTGCCTAATTACCACTTTTAGGTGATTACATTTGAACCCACTTTATACTAAAAATTTAGCAAAGAAAAATGATTAGTATAAAGGAAAATGAAGCATACCTAGACTTAACTTGTAAGTGAAGCTCATGTAGCCAGGTCTAAGTATGTGAATCTCATTCCACATATGTATAACATGATCCAAAGAAATGACTTGAACTGAAATAGGCAAAAATTATTCCTTACTTAATATATGATCAAAATCAAAAGACTATGTTGGAAATGAAGTAACTAAGTAAATATGGGTAAAGAAAGAGGAAATAAATGAATACACCTCATTAGGTATGTGAACCAATGCATGAACTTGGTGATGACTAGTGTGTGTGAGTATACATAGTGATCATGTCATTAAATATCTTGGATTGATAATGATTTGCTCAATCCTCATATGGGTGGCTCAAGAACTCAATCTAGTTTTAACTCCATAATTTCCCACCTATGTGAAGTAGATGCATCTATAATTTACTATATAAAGTGA
Source organism: Torreya grandis (assembly GCA_037957365.1). Lineage (NCBI taxonomy): Eukaryota > Viridiplantae > Streptophyta > Pinopsida > Cupressales > Taxaceae > Torreya > Torreya grandis. Next base: position 62,756 of record JARHVA010002825.1, on the reverse strand, counting down.
TGAAATTATATAAGTAAATATAACTAGGTATGCCAGCTCCATGTCACTCATGTATATTAGGTAGCTCTGGTGCACTTGGGAATACCAACCATTGTAGATAGACTAATACATGAATCTAGTGAAAACCTGGAATATGATATCAAGTGTATAAAAATAAATAATGACATGGATTTTTCCATTCTATATAATCAACATATCTGTAGATGATTATATGGAAACTATGTGTCATTCACATGCCCCCAATCTGGCATTTGAGTATACTAAATTTGAACTGAGTATGTACTAACTAAATATATGTAAATGAATTGAATGTGGGAGTTATAATGTTGTGCATGATTCCACAAAACTTGAGAAATTAATATAAATATGAGTTTTAATTAATGTATATAATTAAAATCTTAAAAAAATTTCAAACCTATGATTATATATGTTCAAAACTGTATTATACCTAGTGTACTAGTCTAAATAATCTACATTGTCTTGAAGTTGAGGCTACTAGAAAGTAATGTCTTGTAGTGGATAATACTGACCTATGGTGATAGTGTCCTAATATTTTTACTAATGTCTACTTAGTTTTAAATTTGGCTGATCTAACCTATTGTCTAAATCTCTATTTTTTCCTACGTTTGCCCTGTCTTTAATTTTTGAAACTGAGGCTATGTGATAAATTTCATCTATGAATATCAAATTAGGAGCCTAATTTTTGTGATATACCCATATTAATGCACCATATTTTTATAGTAATTATAAAATATATGTAATAATTATCCTCAAAATAATTAACTCTATAAAATGTGTTAGCCAGAGCATGTGCATGGTATTCTAGTATAATATACAAATATAACATTAGAATGTAAATGAATCTGAGTATAAGTAGGTAATTTAAGATGCATATTTTAATACATCATTGCATAAGGGTATAAATATATATGTAATAAATTTGTATATAAGAAAATCTTAGTTACTACCTAGGGGGATTTGCATGATGTCCATCACTATACCCAAGTAGGAAGGGTATATGCATGAGGGGTCCCTCACGACATCAAACATTGGTGTGTGTGTGTGTGTGTGTGTGTGTGTGTGTGTGTGTGTGTGTGTGTGTGTGTGTGTGTGTAACAAGAAAATACAAGTGTCATGGTGTAAAATCATATAAATAAACATACATAAAAGAATATGAGGCACGTAAAAGTGGAAAAGGGGCCATAAAACAAGCTAAACTATCACATGTCACTAAATATGAGAATGAATACATATAAAGATGTTAAAATATACATATATACAAGAAACAATAAATTTTGCTTAAAGACACATAGAAGGACATGTTTAAATATCCACATATAGAATGAATAAATAACACATAATGGAAATGGGTACATGTCCAAGGCATATAAATATATAAGTGGAGTGAATATTCAATGCCCTTGACTATGGAAGAAGCATAGGAAATACAATCAAGTCTAATCTAGGAAAATCAAGAAACTAACGTATGTATAACTATGTGGTAAAAGTCTATGTAATCTCTATGATGCATATATACTAACTCTAACTAGTGAGAGTTGGTAAAAAATCTAAGTAATGATCAATATAAAGATAAATCAATGCATAAATTAGAATATATAATATGTAAGCTTATAACCTAATAGTAGCAACTATGTATGATATGCCCTTGAATGGGATGATGTATCAAACATATAAACCTAGGTTGGTGTATATAACCCCAGTGGGTAAATGATAGTTGGTATGAATCTGTGTAGTGGACCGAAGACCTATGCATAATTTTCAAGCACTCATAAAGATCACGTGAAGCATATGTGTATGATAATAATTACTATACTAAGATAGTTGACAATATGCAATATCTAGAAATTTGTATAAATGTAAACATAGCGATGTATACAATCTACAAATTTTATATTTATGAAATGTTTGAATGTTTTTATTTTATTTTGACATGTTATATTATTATTTTTTGAGTTTAAGATATGTACAAGAAAATGAAAATAAATTATTTATAACAAACGAGAGAGAAGAGGAAGTATGTATAAGAGTAAGAACCATACTAACTAATGAGTCTCATGAGAGACTCACTATCACCATGACCTATGTTGAATATGATAACTATGATCATGCATGTGGTGTGAAAGGAAAACTATGAGCCCATAATTTGATGTGTTGTATAATCTGAGTTTGAAGTTACTTATGCAGTGATGTTATGTTGTTGTGACACTGACTGTGATCCTTTTGAATTATAGGGATCTTAGGGACCCATCTAGTCGAAGAATAAGTTATAGGTGATGTAGGTTCCCTATGCTAGAACCCTTAGAGCCAAATAAAAATAATCTCAATATAAACTAAGGAAAGGAGGGTCATCTAGAATCTATGACATATCTCTGATGTAGGGATCTCTCTAGTAATGGTCTCCATGGGAGAGTATGCATACTTGTATATACCATAGGAGTAAACCCATCCTACACTAATGACTCTACTGAAAACTATGATGTATGCATAAGATCTATACTTTATACTATAATTAATAATTGTGTAATATATGGTAATGGTGTGGGAATTATAATTGGTGTCTGTGCTGGAAGTATAGCTATAAGTCTTATTGAAATTACTTTTGGGATGCATAGAAGATACTCATATGGGACACCCTCAACCTTAACCACATTATTATCTTGTATATACTTCAAGCATTGGTGTATTATATATGGGATGGTGTAGATCTACTATAACCATAACCTGTCCAATAATATATTAAACATACCTATACTAAGTACTACTAAGAATCGAGTGGCTATGTGTGATCATCCCACCTATAATGGAAACAAAATCTCCCTGATGGAAATATGAATGTGGCCACTAAAACCAATAATTACTTTATCTATAGGTAATTTATCACACTCTATGTATCTTAAGTGTTGTAAGAGTGTCATGGTATACATACTTATTCTTGAATCATTGTCAATCATAACACTATGAATATGATTGTGGTCTATGTATGCTCATATGAAGATCACATGTAAATATATATCATCATCCACAATCTCCTAATGTGAAAATGTGATAAGTGGTCTAGGTGGCACTATAGTGTGATACATTCACATAATTTTATGTAGTTGATTTGTCTCCTCTTTAATTTTGTGATATGAATTTGGTGGTGGATGTGCCTAGTATGTATAGTGAACACCTGATGTTCCCCCTACCTCATTTTCTATATTCTTTAAGAAAGCATCTAAAAATATTTTTAGTGCATTATCCTCTATTTTTTGTTGTTTTAGTGCCTCTATGGGTGTGCCCACATCAATAATGTTACCCATAATGAGATTGTGTATCTTTTGATTTGGGTTGGTGCATCTATTTGTCATGTGGCCTGGTGCCTTGTGATACTCCTAGAATGCATTTGAATCATAACTCTTTGGAAGAGTTTATGTCATATCAACCTCTTTAATGGATGGAGATATATGAAATTACATTCCAATAGTATTTATAGAACTTGTGTTGGTGACTCTAGAAGATTAGTGAAGACTTTATGTTGAGGAGCACATAAAACCAATATGGGAGAAGGATTATAAGTTACATTGACTATGGCCTTTTGATCACTTTTTTTTTCTATGGCCCTTACCTTGTATGGGGGTTTGTTTGAATTATTAATATTTTATTATGATCCATTTGTGCACTTGAGTTTTCTCATTGATAAAAGGTTAACCTATCTTCCCTTAAATATGTGGCACATATCAATAAATTTAGGAAACTTCTTGAATAAAATAGCTTCATGCAGTGATGGTAATAGAATTTGTTTAAATATATCTTGAATCTCTATATCTATCATGGGGCTAGTTAATTTAGATAATATTATCGTATATCATATGATATAATCAATAATAGGCTCACTTGACTTTTTATTTAATTATGCCACTTATGCATATGATATCTTATCACTCATGTTGATATAAAAGTGTGTTATAAACATGCCAGCTAAAGTATTAAATGTCATGATATAATGATTTTGAAAATAATCAAACCACTATAGGGAATAATCCTTGAGACTGCATGGAAATAGCTTCATAAGAAGACAATTATTTGACACATAGTCCAAGAATGCTACATGAAAGTCTCTAAGGTGTGTAGGGGGAATCCAAGAACAAACACACCTATTCTGATTCCTCTTGTTATGATCTTGCTCCTCAGAAAGAGCATAGTATGATTACCAAATATAAGAAATTAAATATGCGGAAATAACTAGAAACACAAGTAACTAGAATTCACCAATAGCACAGAATATGAGAGACAATACACTATCTTGTATTAACACTTTACAGAAAAGAATACTACAAAGAGCCGCCACACTCTTCCACCTTACAGAGGTTTCCCACACCTCAAATGTACAGTAATAACCCTGCTGGTACACCAAGCACTCTATAGCACTTCAAGTTGATCTCCCATGAACCTGCAACCTGAAATTCAACAGACCAAACTTACATGTAGATCCCCTATGAGCTTGCAACAACCTACAACTCAATGATCTTACAAATGGAAGGAACTCTTCCTTTCTATCTCATACTTTACAATACATGCCAATGGGTCTATAAATAGATCCCTAACTTAAACAATAACTTAGACTCTTAATTTAGACAATTATTCTTGTAGCTCAAGACTCTAACTAGTCTTTACATGCAAACTCTTTGTTCACTTAACTAACTGTCCGTGCAACGAACAATTTTAGAACACATAGGCGACCGACGCTGGTCCCTACTTACCTGGTTCTGCCAATGTCGATTGACTTCCTGCTGTCGCCGATGGACTTCTGCACTGGTCATGATCGACGTCGGTCCTGATGCTGATGCCAGTGCTCCTGGATATCAGCAACCTTCTGTTCCTACTATTTGCAAAGATTTGAAGCTTTTAGCTCCACAACCTAACACTCTCCCACTTGGAGATAAATAAATGCAACTTGTACCTATACCTGTACTCTATCTAGTTTGTTCCCTTGGCTTTATATCCCTCATCAAGATCACTCTTGAAGACCAACCACCACAAATCCTGTAGTGCAAAACCTGTCATCCAAATTACCTGCCACATCCACATCTACAACCATGTATAAAAATAACTTGACCCTGCATAGCATGTGCACCTGCTGCTGGTCCCACTGAACTGCCATTCAGTATTACTTTCCCAGATTGACTCCAAACTTGTGACAATTCCCACTGCTTGGGAAAACTCAGGTTTAGTACATACCATGCAATTAACCTCATTATGTGAATCAAGACACCTATTCTGTGAATTGTCCAACCATCGGTGTGCTAACCGGTCTCACACAATCATCCTAAAACAAAGTCAACAAGACCTCCATGTCTCTAGAACACACTCATGCCAAAGAATCTTGCTGCTCCCAGATTCTCCATGACACACCCCTGAACTAGCTTTACCTTTAGTTCAACAATACCTGTATATGTAACCCTGCAACAAGCACATCATATAGAAATAGAGTAATGTAGCTAATATTATCCAACCTAGTAAAGAGAAACACAATGATAAAACCTCCATTTCCCTGCAGCTAATACAAGACCATATACCCTGATCTTCCATCTCACGTATCCATTTCCACTCTTCTTCATCCTGAACATCCATTCATCTCTCAGTGCTTACTTCTAGCTGGAAACTCTACCCAAAACACCTATTTGGTTCTCCTCCAAGGAATCACATCCTCATCCATGCTAAGCTCCCATTATTTCTTGGATCTACCTATTCTGCTTCTTTAACAACTTCCTGGTTCTATACCATAAGTGAGCAACAAGTAGTGTAAAGAAGGAAAATGACAAATTTAAGAACTTACTTATGCCTTCAGTCCTCCATATGGGTGCTTGAGACTCCATGACAGCTGGTTGTCCACCCAAAATTCATCTCAGTGACCGATGTCGGTCACATCTCAGTCTGCAGCCAACTGATGTCAATTCCCTGCGACTGCCACCCTGCCGACGTCAGTTTCCCCTGGCCGACACCAGTCTTTATCTGCCCCGAGTCATTGACATCAGGCTGCACATAGCTGACGTCAGTCCCTGTCTGGACGTCGACATCAATTTTCCTGCCGATGTTGGTCTCTATGTTTTTCTAGTGAGACTTGACTTTTTCTCGCAAGCTCTTTTTGGATCAAACCCTTGTTCGAATCACCCTTGCTCTGCTTAGAATTCCTTTGCACCTTGTGATAAACTCTATCTATCACCTTCTCCTTGAAAACCAAGGCTTTCCTGTTCTTGTCACTACATCAGATTCCCCAAGAAAAGTCACCTTCTTCTTTTGCATACAGAAACCACGATCCATGCCTTTCAAATCCGAAAGCATACTCTTTGACTCAAGAACAAGCATCTCCTTCTTATCTATGTGACCGAGCCTATTAAGCCACATCTCTGAATCTACAGCTGAAGTAGATAACCCAGAAAGAGAATTAGTAATACAAGTAGATAGATAAAGTGTACCTACTTTCTTACCTCTAGCTTCAACAAGTGTACCCTTGGTAACCTTCCAAGAGTCCACTGTGAGAGTTACTGTGCAACCCTCATCACCCAAACTTCTAATAGAAATCAAATTCCGCTCTAGAACTGGGACATGTATGACCTCCTTTAACACCCATGTGTCACCTGTCTACAATTTCAGCTTCACTTTTCCTTTGCCAACAATCTGACAAGGTTTACCATCCCCTACACAAATTTCTCCAAAGTCTCCCTAGACATACTCATGAAAAAATTCCCTATGTGGGGATGCATGAAAAGAGGCACCATAATCTAAAACCCAAGATTATACTTTATCCAAAGAACATACCAGAGCATCCTGTGCAATGTAATCTGAAATATCTGCTTCTTCTCCATGTCCTTCATGCTAATCTTCACCCGATCTGCAATCTCTCTTTAAGTGCCCTTGCTTTCCACATTTCCAGCAGGTTATTATACCATACCTGGACTTGGATCTTTTGCCTATCTTTGACCTTGATCTCCCACGCTCTATCTTCTCTCTTGGCCTTCCTCTGCCTTCAACACTCAAAGCATCTCCTAATGATTCACATGTGCTTTTCCTACGTATCTCTTCATTCAAGATCACACTCACAACATCATCCACTTTTAAGACTTTTGAAGCAGACACAGTGTTAGAAACTACCATTACCAAACCTTCCCAACTTTCAGGTAATGAACACAAGATTAAGAGAGCTCTAATTTCATCATCAAATACAATATTGACTGAACATAACTGGTTTACCAAACCATTAAAATCACTAAGATGGCTATGAACAGATCCACCTTCCAACATTTGCAAATTAAATAAACACTTCATAAGAAATACCTTATTAGAAGCTGAGGGTTTTCATATAAATTTGCCAAAGATTCCATCAACTCCACCATTGTCTTACACTGTGATAAGCTAGAAATCATAGATGATGCAAGACTCAATCTAATAGATCCCAGAGCCTTCCGATCAAGAACCTCCCATTCTTCATCCTTCATATTATGGGGTTTGTAATTAACCCCACCCAATGGTAAGTACAAATCTTTTTGATACAGATAGTCCTCAATCTGCATCCTCCATAATTGGTAGTTCTTGCCATTAAAATTTTCCATTCATAGCTTACAGTCTTCTACCATTGCTCGACTCCCACTCAAATAGAAACCCTGTGAGTAACCTGTAATCAAAACACACTACCTAGATCTAAACCAATCTGTTAGTATCCCAACCAAAAGCTCTGATACCAATTGTAGGGGGAATCCAAGAACAAACACACCTATTCTGATTCCTCTTGTTAGGATCTTACTCCTCAGAAAGAGCACAATATGATTACCAAATATAAGAAATTAAATATGCAGAAATAACCAGAAACACAAGTAACTAGAAATCACCAATAGCACAGAATATGAGAGACAATACACTATCTTGTATTAACACTTTACAGAAAAGAATACTACAAAGAGCCGCCACACTCTTCCACCTTACAGAGGTTTCCCACACCTCAAGTGTACAGTAATTATTCTACACAACACTCTCCTACACAAAAATAGTCCCAACAACCAACTCACACACATAATTGGTGTTCACCTCTCCAACCAGTCAGTAATAACCCTACCGGTACACCAAGCACTCTATAGCACTTCAAGTTGATCTCCCATGAACCTGCAATCTACAATTCAACAGACCAAACTTACATGTAGATCCCCTATGAGCTTGCAACAACCTACAACTAAATGATCTTACAAATGGAAGGAACTCTTCCTTTCTATCTCATACTTTACAATACATGCCAATGGGTCTATAAATAGATCCCTAACTTAAATAATAACTTAGACTCTTAATTTAGACAATTATCCTCACAACTCAAGACTCTAACTGGTCTTTACATGCAAACTCTTCATTCACTTAACTAATTGTCTATGAAATGAATAGTTTTGGAACACACAGGTGACTGACACCGGTCCCTGCTTGCCTGGTTCTGCTGACGTCGACCGACTTCCTGTCGTCGCCGGTGGCCTTCTGCAATGGTCACGACCGACGTCGGTCCTAATGCCAATGCCGGTGCTCCTGGATCTTAGCAACTTTCTGTTCCTACTGTTTGCAAAGAGTTGAAGCTTTTAGCTCCACAACCTAACAAGGTGATTCTCTAGTTCACCCTTGACATCATATAATGTCACCTTGGGTGCCATAAGACCATATGGAAAAGGAGTTTCTACTATGTGATGTGCTAAAGGTGTATATAAGAGAATGTTGGAAAATAAGGCATGTGATGGCATAGTTGATCCCTTATCAAGATGTAACACCTTAGAATAAAAAGTATGAATCTCATGTATAAGGTATTGTACATATGGATTTGAAGAACTAGCCACAAGTGGTGTAGTTGTCACTGATGTTGAATAACAATCTTGGGTTGTTCTATCTGAGTTGGTCACATTGGCCCTATTGGAGGTGTAACAACATTATCAACTGGAGGGGTTGAATATTGACCATCATTTATCTTTTGGGTTTATTCTTGAAGAATTATTTTGAAATCATCTTGTATATTTGTATGTGTAGACACAAATTATTGTAACTATTGCTTATCAGTTTCATCAAATCTATTATTAAATTATACTATTATAGGTTGGAAGGTAGGAAAACAAGTTTTGTATATTTTAAACCTTATAATAATAATAATCTATGAAACATTACAAAATTCAAATATTGTAACAAATTTGATATTTTAGAAGTAAAATATGAGTATATATAGAAAAGGATATAAACCCTAACTGTGTCTAGGTTTAGGGTTTTTAAATCTAGGCTTTATTTACACCAATTTAAATTATATGTAAAATAAATTTAAACCTTAATATGAAAATTATTTAAGTTATATACGTTGTTTAAAAAATTCATAAAATCAAAAGTATGCATCCAAAAAATTATTACACAAAAAACTAGATTAATGCAAACTAGGTTTTGAAGCAATATTTGAAGTAATATGGGTTCACCAAATGATTTAACCTTTTAAGGTTTACATATATAAAACTTATGTTTAGATTAAAGGGATGATATGTCTAAATCAATCAAACAATATGAAATAATTAAGTACTGATTAGTTATATGTTTTGACCTTATTTAAATTTCTAAAAATAGTACTAAATATGCATAAATATAGATCTATCTAGAAAGTGTCTATTATAGATGATCTAGGTTATGAAAACTGAGTTTTGGATAGTTTTGAGTGTCTTCAATAAGATTATATAATCTATTTACTCACTAGATAGTATTACCCCATATGAATAATAACACTATGTTGCTAGTGTATCCTCAAAGTGGTGTTAGTGTCCCCTTTGTGGGAATATTACTATTCTATGGGATCACTTTCACCTATGTTTTTAGGTTTTTTTCCTATGCAAAACAAATTCATAGCTATATGTTGTGCCATGAAAACATGATTTAGTGTGTAAATGTTAATTCTCCTTTCAAGTATGGCATGAATAATAATTATATGTTTTTTAGTAAGATAGGATTGGCATCCTTAACACCCCACTATGAAGAGAGTTGCCTACATAAAAATACTTTGAAGAGAGATCAAGCTCGATGTATTTATTCCACCTAGTGCTTGATGCAAGTGCAAGTGAATGATAGAATGAGAGTGGACTTGGATGCCTTGAATTTTCTTGAGCTTTGAAATATTTGAAAACTGGATTTAGGGATATGATAGATGGTAGTATGTATAAGTAGGGAAGAATAGGGATCAAATACCTTAATTTTTCTCATCTTGCCTTTTATTTTACTATGCTTTTTCATCTATTTTCCATCTATTCAATAAGGATCAAATAAACTTGTATTTATAGAGATCTATAACTTTTTTAGACAAGAAAATGTTCTTAGGCCAACCTTAGGAGGGGCACACATTTGAAAAAGTGTCTTTTTAGGAGAGTTACGGCTAATTATAGTAGCACCTAGTTGAGGACACTATCACCATGTGGCTATAGTGTCCCAAATGTGGTGCTAATGTCCACTTGGAAGACTATTCAGCAAGTTGGGTTAGGATCTAAGAAAGATATCCTACGAATATGTTTTCATTGACTATAGATGTATGTGGTTTGTTTAATGACTAAAAAAGTGTGACAAAGGATCTAGGATAGGTCTAGGGATAAGTTACGAATAGGTTAACTTAAGCGACACTCATAACATCCAATTACCACTTCTAGGTGATTACACTCATCTATTTAGTTAATTTTATATTGAACATTATTTTTTATTTACAAAACTATTGTTTGAAATAAAATTTATTATGACGATGACCTATTTTATGGGTGAAGGATGTCACATAATGTCCCACTCTTCAAAAACTAAATTAGTATTACTAAAGGAAGTGGAACTAATGATTAATAGTTTTTTATTTTCATAGTATATCCATAAATTTATGTTGTATAGTTGATAATTATACTATTTACTTTCATAATCAATTATGTTTGATGATATTTGTGAATGATTATGAAAGTAATATGTTTATATGTATTGTAGTTATGTTTGAATATGATTTAATTTATAGATATGATTTGAATTATAATCATTTATTGATATATTTATATATTCTAAGTACTTGATTATTTTGTTGTAAGCTTGAAATAACTACCTTTTTGTTTGACCGAGGTGGTTATAAGACTATCCTACTCTCACAGAGTGAAATGGATGGAGATTATCATAGGAGAGGAGGATATAGATATAAAATTTGTGGATATAGAAAATGGAACTAAACCCACACATGAACACTACACTTTTGATTGATAAGATGAAATAAATAATAATAGAATGTTACAAAAATGTTGAGTATTTGATTTGTATTTTCTATCCTTGTGGTTAGTAAATCATGTTTGCATTGGTTTTGAGTTAATTAATTGTATTATATTATTTTAAGTTACATAATGTGTTAAGTCTATATATTGACTGTTTGTTTTTCCATGAAACCTCAATATAAACTAAACTATGTTGTGGTAAACCATTTATGCATTTTAAGCTTATAGAATTATTGGGTGTTTATGTATCTTGTGTAAGTTTTTACACTTTTATGCCCCTTTTGGTGACATAGGATATGTAATATGATAAAAATAACCAAAATAAATTATATTAAATGGGTTTTAAATTCGTAAAAGTTTTAATAATCAAGTTACCACATACTTTTGGGGAATGAAAATAAATTAGGGTATAATGAAATTTGGTTTTAGTTACTATGTTTTTAGTTGACTTCTCCATATTCTATGATGAGAAGGTTTTAAATGTGGTATCCATTCTCAAAAATAGGGTGATGGACTGCAAGTAAATGGGCTAGATACATATATTAGGCTTTAATGAAGGGGAGTTCATAATGAATAACTGATAATATAGAAAGAGAGTCGAATGAGCATGTAACACATGGATGTGGAGTGGAAAAATAATAAGAGGAAGAAAAGGAGGAGAATGGGGGGACATAGTATAATGAGAATAAAGCTTAACATGAATGTACGATAACTTATCATCAAATACATTCAATAGGCATATTTTATAAAACAAAGTTGGTTAAGTTTTTGAATTTTTAATCTTTGTTTTTACTTACAGACTTAGTCTTGATAAGGGACAAAATAATAAATTTTTCCTTGATTTGGGTTTTAAAATGTATCTCATTTGAATGTATATAATGTTAAAATATTCCAATAAAACCTATGGTCTCATAATTATAGACTTGGGGATGGAACTCGGTTCCATCCATAGGCCTATAAATATGATGTTGAGCCCTTTTTGAAAATAAATATGAATGTTTTCAATATTTTTGATCCTATGATATAGATATATAATGTTTGTGTATTACTATTTATTATGAAACCTTACTGAAATTATTATGGAAACTTTGTGCCCTTGATTTCTCTTTGTTGATTGGAAATATGGGTGAGTTTTATCATTGGTTAAAAACCTAGATGAATATAGATTGGGTATGTTTCTTATTTGGATTATAAAAAAATTGTTATAGACTTAGGAATTTCTTATTAAGTCATTAAATATAGTAATATTCTTCACATTGAAACTTTAAATGAATACTTTACTTGAAAAAATATTTATATAGGTTTTGTACGATGATTTCAAGTTAAAGTAAACAAGCTCTAAGTACATTTGAATAGTGGTTACTTTTAAATTTTTTGATAGTTGTCATGAGGTATAGAATGGCAATAAAAAAATATACATTTTTTAAGAACACACATAATATAATTATTGAAATTATGTTAAAATTATTCTAGGATTTTTTACTCTCATATATATATATATATATCAATTTGAAACATGTAGTTGTATCGTATTATGTAACATAACCTCATGCCATGGGATTTGAATTACAAGGTAGATTATGTTTGAATGGTTATTTTTAACTAAATTTATATGTATATATAAATGTGTGTGTATGTGCACACACACACACACACACACACACACACACACACACACACACACACACACACACACACACACACACACACACACACACACACACACACACACACACACACACACACACACACACACACACACACACACACACACACACACACACACATGTGTGTGTGTGTGTGTGTGTGTGTGTGTGTGTGTGTGTGTGTGTGTGTGTGTGTGTGTGTGTGTGTGTGTGTGTGTGTGTGTGTGTGTGTGTGCGTGCGCACGCACGTACATATACATGCACATGCACACATATGCGTGCGCACACACACACACACATTCACCTAACTATGTATAAATATATGATTAGTTTTAAAACCTTGTGACCTAAGTTATAGGAGTATAACTTAAATTTTTATGATATATATATATATATATATATATATATATATATATATATATATATATGGGTCAATATCATTAAAATGAATAAATTATTCATCAATTATTCCTTTAGTTTTAAATAAACTTAACATTAAGAATTGGTGATAAATTTTTATACATTAAAAATGAATCTTAAGGTCTTTATATTTCATTATAATGATTATTTTATAATTTATAATCCAATATGGTTAAATGTACATTATATCATATAAAATATTAGATTTATATGAATTAAGGAATTTATTAAACAGACATCAAAAGTTATAACTTTTTAGGTAGTTTGGAGGCTTGACTAAAACTAGGAGGAGACTTGATTCTGTGTTTATAAGCCATCTTGATATATATTTGATTTATATAAATGAATTATATGTATACCATAATATCTTATATAGTTTTTGTTAAAAAATATATGAAGTTGAGGAATTGAAATAGTGTATTTATTACATTGATTTTTATCTCCTAGGCTTATAAGCATAATTTATTTTTTGAATTTAATTCATTGAAAAGAATATGAAAACTATATATATAAAGTTTTTTGTTGAGTTATATGAAAAAATGTGATTTTTTTGACAAATATGATTGCTTTTACCTTGTATTTAATAGATCATGTAATATTTTTTTTAGATTTGATAGTATTATACAATCTATATTTATTATTCCTTTAATTATTTATGAGAAATAACTAGGCATGTTTCATTTGATAGCAAGTGATAAGTATATGAGGGTGTTATCAAGAAACATATGTATCTAGACCTTATATCATATGATAGATTATGATTCATTATGAGAGAGTATGTTTGATTGGAACTGACTCAAATCTATGAGAGATTTGATATGTATAATGAAAACTTTGGCCAAAGTAATGTTATAACTAACACATTGTCATTCCACTATACTTTATATTTTACATGTGTATATGTGATGTCATATTAGATAGAGATTTTTTTTATGGTCTATGTGACTGTTGCATGTATTATTGATTATACACACATAGGTTTTGATTGGATTCTCAATATCGACATTAATTTTATCTACCCATCCACTAAGGTAATGTCCACTCCCAATGGAGAGGTGTGTAGGAGATTCAAGGTTTATGGTTAGAACAAAAGCACCTTGATGATGCTCTCCTTCTCTTCAACTAGTCAACCATTTGGGAATTACACTCATGGATATTTTTATGGATTATTAAGTTTTTTATGAGTCTTAATTTTATTATTCTACATTATTTCTTGTATATTTGAAATGTGATATGTATTACATTATCATTGATGACTATTTAGCATAGCAAAGGTTGTGAGACTTATAAATAATTTTGAATATTATAATAGTAGTGGTTTTATGCTTATTCATAGAAATAATTAAGGGTTATTCCGATGTATTGATGTACTTGTCTCTTTTTACTATTCATTTCATGGGAAATACACATCTAATATTATGTTCAAGACTATTTGAAAACTAAATAGATCATATTTTAACTACTGGGTTAATTATATTTGTTAATTTACTACTCTAAATACATTTATTATTAAAAAAAGGGAATATATTAATGTTATAAATAATATATCAATTTATTAAATAAAAAAATTAAGTAATGTTTATGTATCCAAATCTAGTCACATCAAAATACATATGCATTATTCAATCATCATGGTGGTGATTAGGGTTAGCACATCCCATTATACTCACCCCTCTATTTTTGAAAGTATTCAACTATAAAAATCCTTAGTGGGGTTTAAACCTTGAAGATGTCATCTACATGTCATTTTCACACAATCAAAGGTATAAATTCCACATACATTCACATTTAAAAAATCTACAAGTGATTGTACCATTAGTTTAATATTTCCATGCATATGTCGATATTAAACCATAGGGGTCAAGACAGATAGTCGATCCTAACTTTTTTCAGATAATTCTAACCTAGAAAAATGATAATTAATATTTAAATTGAATGTGAATTATCAGGTCTAGTTTGATCATTTCTATCTATATTTTAGTCACACATGGTCAACCTAACATGAAATAATTATCTAAGTCTTATTTTTCAATTTTTTTCATTCCTAAATTATTTCATTCATTTGAGCTTTGTCCATTTTAATAATGTACTTTCATTATGCTAGTTAAAATCATTTATACCATTTGTTACCCTTTAATTTATTTTTATCTTAATCAAATTTAATATCCCAATTAATTCAAAATTTTGATAAACTATATTGGTGAACCATTATATTTTATTCAAGCATTACTTAACCTTTTTGTATTTGGTTTTCCATAAATTCCTAAATATCTAATGATGAAAAAGCTTTATTTTAACCTTGGATTCAACATCTGACACTAAAACAACTTTATTTTGACCTTGGATTTAATATATTACATTGAAATAATTTTATTTTATCATTGGATTTGATATTTGAAACTAAAATCACATTATTAAACCTTGGATTTGAGGGGAATTTACTAATCATTATATACAAAAATTATCCTTTTGTGAGGACCCAAATTTTAGCTTTATGGTGCTTATTTTTCAATTTATAAATAATATATGGATATAATGGATGAGAACACTATTTATTTTTTTATCCAAAATTTCTTAGTTTTCATTACATGTTTTTTCCCCCTTATAATGAACATCATTAACAATCATCTAATAAAATGAATCAAATCTACTAAGGATCTAACAACCAATGAATAATCTCAAGACCTTTTAGTTTTTTTAATAATGAGTAAAGTTCATGTATGAATATCATAACACAAAGTAGATGGATAATTTATTATACTCTTAAAAATTCTCTTCATCCCCATCCACCTCTCACAAACCCATTTTTATGGTGTTTATATGTATATTCAATCAAGTTTGAGGCTTGTGCATATGAAGTCATTGAAGATCAAATTATCACTTTGAGAGCATCCTTGGAAGAGATGGAAAATAAAAATCAAATGTTTAGTTTATTGATCACATCACTTAACATAAGGCCACATATAAAAATAATCTAGAGATTTCTAGTGTTAATCATATATCTACATATACATTCAGATAATTTATGCCTCAAAAGATATAATATCTAGTATGGTTTAAGATAAATATACATCTATAATTAGTAATTCAAAAATTATACAATAATACAATAATATTTCAAGTGATATTCTATGATAAATGCTTCAAAATGAGTTGGTCACATTACTTCCTATGAACCCATCAAGGAGATCAAAATACTATTGTATATATTATAGAATTATGCATCATACATATAATTGTTGGGATTTAAAGAATAAAATATAAAGTATCATTAATAGTGGTGATATCATAATAGATAAATCTATTAATCACTCCCACTCAGAGTTCATTTACTAAGGAAAAAATAAAAATAAAAAGAAGCAAAATTAGATCAAGAAAGGCTATAAATGGAAAAACTAGAGGAAGAAAGGATTCAAAAGGAAACATTAGAGAGATAAAAGTTAAAAAGTGAAAAATATGAAAAATAAAGGCAATAAAAACAAAACTTACAAATATAATAGTTAAATCATCAAAAGGAATAAATCAATAAGGATAAGTTACTTAAAGAGCATTCACAAAAAGAGAAGTTGTAACAAAATACTCAAAAAAAGAAACAAAACATCCTTAAAATGGTTTCTCATGAAGGAATTTTAAAAACAATATATTCTTAAAAATATTAATGGTGTAATTTTGGTTTCTAAGGATTTAAATACTATATATAGTTCATGTATATAATAAAAACATAAATCAAATACTACAAAATCTATGGTTACATCTTCAATTCAAGAAGTCAAAGTAGAAGCTAATTTTATCCTAGTATTCAAAAAATGATACCTTATTCATATCTACTAAATAATGAGATACAAGATTATTACAATGGTGAATATACTCAAGATAAAAAAACATTAAAGAAGATAATTTAAATGTATAGTCCAATTGGTTTTACATATACATATACAAAATATGATAAGAGTGGCATACCATAATTTAAAGACCATGTGGATGATTATGATTATGATTATTCACAATATTAATATGATACTCTCGATGAAACATAACATAATGTTGGAATCCCATCTACGATATCTTTGGCTTGTAAAATCATCATTTACTATACATATCTCCTTAGTTACTTGTGCTTTCTTTTCTTAGACATTATACACATTTCTTGATTCAATCAATCTTCTAGCTCTTAGGCTTTTATGTATTTTTAGCCTCTTAAATATTATTTTTTAAATCTTCTAATTTTAACAATCCAAGACATTGAACTAATACTATCATTTTATTCCATTTAGCATATTATTTCAAAGTTTTAATAGATAAGACTATATTTTCCATCACAAATAATATTAACCAAAAATAATCAAGATCAACTGACACTATTGTCTTAAACATGAAAATAATGAACTATATATATTTTCATAGTTAAATAATAAAAATAAGTAAATAGAGCCTTAATACATATACTTTTTTGATACTATACTTAGTTTTAGTTTACATAAAACCATTATTCATGCAAAATCTTCCTTTATTTATTGTATTTATTAGACATGCAAGTTACATACAATAACAAGTGTATATTTGATAAGATGAAGATATATAGTCATTCCTCCACATTCATAGTTTATCCCCCATATGCATTTTAGATAAAATTCACGTATAGATTAAGGTCATCTTAATCATACATATCCATGCCATCATATTTGATGTTTAATATACCTAGAAGCATGTTATAAATAATTCATATTCCTTACCTTTATTCTATTTCTAAACCCATGTTTTATCTACTGGTATATGTTTTTCTTGTTTCAATACTAAAAAAGATTACAGAAAATTAAAAAAAATCTGTAAAAAATATAAAAACATCCAAAATCAGGGGCTGAACAAGATTAGACATATATTCTACATCATTTTCATGTGTTATTTATCTCATTATTGTTATATAGTATAATATTTATATATTACACATGTATTTCATTAGTATTTATGACTATTATGCATGACATACAAATTTTTCATGGAATTAGAAGTTATAATTTCCTCTACTTAGTGTCCATGCCATGTTGGGGGAATCTTATCCAAATGTTATAGTATTTATAGGTGTTACCATTTTATAATCACTATATTGTGTTAAGCTATATACTTTTTAAAAATCTCTTATTAGCATCTTTATCATACATTGTGGTCATGGATATGTTATTTTCTAGGATATGATTGCATTTTGTTTTCTAGGATATGATTGCATTACATAATATATGGTGTAGACTATATTTTTAGTTCTATACTCCATTGATGTTATTACTTGTACATAGTAAATTAGACTTTGATTTTCTATTGTGTGGCCCTTGGCCCTTACGTGTGATTGTGACATATTCATACTCATTGACTAAATGGCCATTGATCCTTGTGTGTCATTGTAAATTATTAGTGTCCCTTACATGTATGGTCTTCATCCTTATTATGTGTGGTGTTTGACCTTGTCTGAGTGTGCAATAATATTTTCCCATTTGTGTGTTGACCCTTAGCCCTTTGAATGACATTGTACTTGTTATGTTTGTATTTTTGTTGCATTTTATGAAGGCTATGATCCATATCATGCACTAAATATTATGTCATATTATTATATTATAACTAAAACTTTGAGATTCAATGATACATTTATATAGATTTGAAACTTTAGGACTTGCCTTATATGTTACATACATGGTTTCAATGACACATATATTACTATGATGACATACCCTTTCACATATACTATGATATTCAATTATTATATCATGATACACATGATGTAAAAAAATATTATTTTGAGATTATAGACTTTTAAGACACAACCATCACCTAAAAAGGGAGGCATTTAAATGGGTATTTTATACAAAGATAATCCTCTATGAGAAGAAATTAGTTTTGGTTATAGAATATAATTTTAGAGAATTTATAATGATTTAAAAATTAGTTATTTGTATATATTATGGTGGGATATATATTCACATTATAGGAATAGATTACAAATTCATAAATTTTAGGTGCATATGCACGAGAATATTCACATAAGATTCAAACATAAATTACAAAATTTACATCTACATACAACTCAAGATTTTACATTTATCACATGTGAGGATGAAACAAATTCATACATGCTATAATGTTTTTTTTTTCAATTCAAGTGGAATGTTACTAATTCATTCACACCTTTTTTTTAATAGGTAAAAATTCATGATAAAGGTAAGGATACCTTTCCATTTTTTATGAACCTTTGTGATTTCAAACTTCTATTAAAAGTATCATAGGAACTAGCAACAAAGTGACAACAAAATATGTATTCCATATGTAGTGGTTGATTCAATTAAGTCATAATGCATATTGGAGATTTATCACCCTCCAAAATTATACCCTATAAATCTATTATGGATTCCATCCTATTTCTATCTTAGGGTTTAAATTATCAATTATTTAAATTTCAATTTTTACATCCCTCAATGGGTTCTAGTTTCTATATATGTTAACTTAAAATCAGGGCTTGATCACCATCAATTTTATATGGTTCATTAAAGGAACCAATATCTTCAAGTGCTTCATGGTGAGGACTGATCCTCTAATTCTTTAAGGAAGCATCATATTTATGTAAAGCTATAAGAACAACATTGGTTTTACACATAAAATGTACTCCTTTGTTCTTTAAAATATTTTCAAATTCAATTCAGATTACAATTTTTAATTTCACATATGGACACTAAATACTTATACATAATTTCAAGATTTAGTATGTAACACCTTAAAATATTAGAGCTTCCTTTGAAAGGTAAAGTGTGTTTTACAAACTAAAGTATATATTTATTTTTACTATAGTTTCATTTATATATTAACGGGGGTGGGAGAATGTAGATAATCAAAGTTGGTCATGAATTATTTATAATTTTAGTTTTGTCCCAAATTTACCTTACTTGACTTGAGCCTTTCAATTTGTCCTATTTGGCCAAATCATTTTATCCTAAGTACTTATACGTGTGCATCCCTTTATAATTTGCTGTTTTACACCTAAAAAAATATTATTAATTGATTCAAATCCCTATAATAATATATATATATATATATAATTATTAATAATAATGTCACATTTTCCAAGTTAGAATCAACCTACACAGATCAATATCACCAATCAATCCCAACCTTTACAGGTTATTCTTGAAATTTACCCAAAAATGATAATTTTTCAAAATTTAACCTTTCTTTATAGGTTCGTCCATATTTTTAGGATATGTAGTGTGAGGTTTCACCCATTTGGTTTGATATAAATGCACATATAAGCTACTTATTCTACAACTTAAAGTTTTCATTATTCAGGTAACACTTATACTATTTCACACTAATCAAAACTTCCCTTTTATTTCCAAATTATATTCTATTTACTTGAATCAACCCTTATCCAAGTCATAAATTTAATATATCAAATTTGAGGAAAGTATTATTGAGTATTCAACCCATCTCTAGATGCATGAATGTATCAAAGAAGTGTTATTTCATTAAGCACTCTAGGTGGGATAACTATGTGAGGATTGATTCCCTCTTCTAATATATATATATATATATATATATATATATATATATATATATATATATTAAAGGATATGTTTAGATAATATTTAATAATCACAAGGGTGTTGGGCTCAGCTCGCTCCATTACATGCCCCCTCTCTTTTTACATATTTTTAGTTATCGCAATCCCTAATGGGGTTTCAACCTTGAAGATGTCACTCTTCAGGTTATATTTACACAGCTAAAGATTTAAATTCCACACTTAATCATATTTCAATAAGGTATAGGTGACTATACATTTAGTTTTTTATTTCCCTAAGAAAGTAAAGATCAACCCCTAGGGATCAAGAGTAATAGTCAATCCTAATTGTTCCCAATTGATTTTGACCCAAAATAGTAAACATTATTACTTCATTTGTGGACAAATAAAAATGTTTGATTTGATAATTTTTGGACATATTTTATTCACATAGAGTCAATCTAAGAGGAATTAATCAACTAATTTCTATTTTCCTCTTTGAGTTTTACATAGTTAGCTTCTTTCATTCATTTTAACTTTAAACATTTTATTAATTTAATTTCATTATTCTAGTTACAATTCATTTAAAACATTGAATACCCTTGAATTCATTTTTATATTAATTATATTTAATAACCTAATCAATTCAAATTTTTGATAAAACAAATGTTTAGGATCCAAACTACATGTAGGAATTGCTCTAGTGTTTTGGCCAATACCATGACTAATAGATGTAACATGACAATTATGTTGAGAAAGCCTAGTAATAGTAGTAGAAAAAAATATGGAATGGGTTTTGAATGAATACTCATAATAATCTAAATATAATTTATACAAAGAGGAACAAAAATAGAGAAATAGGAACATTAGCCTATAATTTTGATGTAAAATTAAAACCTAAAATATGTGAAATAAATACATTCAAATATTTATTTGTAATGTTAATTCTTAGGTTTAGTTATTATGATTCCACCTTTTCATAGTCTATTATGTTGTTATGAAATTGATATTATGTTGATAAATTGATTATTTCCTATTATTTTAGTTAAATTGTATGTGGTACTAGTTACAACAATATTGAGATGTGTGCTTAATTCTATACTTAATAATTTTATGGACTTATTATTGAAGTTGAAGATATTATAAATTTGTATATAATTATTGATTTTAGATATGAAATGATTAATGTCCTTTTTTTGTGGTTGCAAGTTCTGTCTATGAGCTAGGTAGATATTAGAGGCTATACTCTTGGAACCAAATGAATTCTGAGCAAGTCAGACAAGTTTGACAATTATTTGATTATATTTTTTGTCCTTCAAACATCTTTATTTGGTCATTATGATTATCAGCTTTGGTCCTTATACTTAGTAATTAATACTATATATTATCTTTTCACTTTTTATGTACCATGCTGATGTCATTATCTATCATTAAATACCATGATGGTTTTTGTGGTTGTTGTCTTTATCCCATCTTGCACTTAGTTATATAATATCCTCCCATGTAAGATTCTATTCATTTGAAATCCCTTCAATGAACCTATTTACCTATGCATACATGTCACCTAAACCTAAATTTGACACCCCACCCCCTTGTATTAAACCTTCAACCTAATTAACAACTTACACTAATGTGTTGGCATGTTGATTTTATGACTTATTTTATCATGGCTTTGACCTTGGTATTACACTTGGTTAAATTTGTTATTTTTAAACATTGTGATAATCAACTTAGGTCGATGGTATGTTGGATTTGTATTAACACCATTTAATATGGTTGTTGGCATGGGAAATAGAGGTTATAATGTTAATCCATTTGATCAATGTTAATATTAGAGGTTAAACCCTAACATATGTTCTTATTGGTTGGTGGTTGGATTAGTCACTAAGTATTCTAGATAGACCATTAATATTGAATATGGTGGATGATTTATCTCTCCTCCCATTGAATGCAAAATTGAATGGGTATGGAAAACTTGACGGGAGGAATGGGAAATTGTTATGGAGGACAAATGAAGTTGAGGGGGATAGAAATATTGAATAATGGAGGAGAAAATAGTGGAAATTTGGTTAGTTTTAATGGCATATATGATGTATTTTGAACACACAATATTGATTAGAAAGAATATAGAGGTTTTTAATCTATCTTGGTTTTGGGGGTTCTCTACAACATCAAGTAATTTATATTTATTTTCTAGTTTTTCAATATTGTATAAATTGGAAAATAATGTTAAGAGGCTTCTTATGCAGCCAAAAGTATTAGGACTTCTAGATGCATACACAGACCCCATAAATCAATATATCAACATAATAATTTGCATATGAACTTAAAAATGGATATATATGGGATAAATTGTTGTTCTAATTTGAATCCTTTTATTTTGATTTATGATTCGACTCTACATGTGAATGTTTCATTAGCTTACCTATTATGTGATTTACCATGGATTTATGAGTTTCAAACCAATATTATAAACTATGTGGCTTCACTATGTGTGGGTTTTTTGTTTAATTTGACTATGTATTTGAATCAAAATTTAGATGGGTTAATGAATAGAGCTCTATTAGATTGTTTGACCTATAGTTTTTACATGAAAGAACTTATATATTATTTTGGAAATTGTATTGGAATTATTTTTCCTTATACTATGTGGCATAGGTTCTTATCTTGGATACTATCTTTTTTTATCAACCTGGGTGGATGAAACCACCTGCATATATGTATACATTTTTTCTACTTAATAAAAAAAATTGGTTGGAATATGACTATGTTTTTATTTTGAATAATGACTTTGGTTTGTTTAAAATAGTGACTTCATGACATGACTTGGTTGTGTGAATGTTTTATACCCCGTTCATCATATTTCATTATATTGTTTTGTCATTGTATTCAAAACATGAGGTGATCTAGGTTGTGTTTTAAGCCTCACTATGAAATGTCTTTACTATGGTTTACCAAGACATGAACCTAATATGAATCCTTAGGTTTTCATTGTGCTGATTCTCATGTTCTTTTGGTGTCAATTATTTGACTACAAAATCTATTACAACTTAAACCCTTGTCAAGATTGAATGGGATATTCAATGACTATGTTATTTTTGGAAGGTTGGTGGAATTAGAAATGAATGTGTTATATTTTATTTTATATGAGTATATAAAAGTAATTAAATCACTTTTTTATCATTGCCTTTTCATAATCACTGATTTTTTTTATTTCATGGTTGAAAGTTGTATCTGGTCAAATTTATTCTTTTGAATGGCAATTTTTTTCAACTGGGTTATGATTGCTTTGTTTACATCTTAGGTTGATTGAGTAATTTATTGGCACCAAGTTATGGTACATATAAATGTGTTGACTATATATACATATATATATATATATATATGTATATGTATATATATATATGTATGTATATATATATGTATATATATATACACACATATGTGTGTGTGTATATATATATATATATATATATATATATATACATATCATGGATTTGAGTTATATTTTGACTTAGGTGATTGCATTATCCAAATCATGTCAAGGCTAGGATGTATGTTTTGACTATGTATGTTTAACCATGGTCTGAAGTTTTGTTTTGACACTAGTATTTTCATTTAACTAGGTCGCGATTATGTTGTTTTCATTTTATGGTTACATCATTTTCATCAACTATGTTGTTTCTTATATGAGGCTAAGGTATATATGCGTGTGGCTGTGAATACATGTATATACATTATAGCATAATGTTATATTTTGATTTCATGATTGTGTTAAATATTTATAACTATTAGGTCTTATGATAGTGTTAGTATATTATTAATGAGGTATTTTAATATCTTTGACTGGATGGTGATTATCTATGGCATGATCACCTATGTTTTGGTAACAAAGTTGATTGTGTGTGTGATAGTTGAACCTGTTGCTTTTGAAGGCATGTTTGATTGATTTTTTATTCTATAAGAGACTTTGGACTTGTCTCTATTAATTACATGAATATACTTAATCTTATTTGGTCAGACTTAAGAGGATTTTGTAGAAGTGGGAAAGAGTTTAACTATTATGTTTAAAGATTAGTTTTTTTTGAGCTTATATTGTGTTTGAATTATTGTTTAAATTAAATAATTTAATTTATTTGATTTGGATGTTATTTGGTTATTTGTTTGGGTGTATTATTGTCTAGTTATCATTCCTAGACTAGATTTGAATAAGTAATTGGGTATATATTGGGGTTTTGGATGGTTAAGGCTGGCCATAAGTTGGATGGAGATCTAAGAAGGTTCATTCAAAGAATATATAATGGATTAATTTTAATCCATTATATATCATGTGGCAACTTATATTAACCTTCCCTAATTACAATATATATTACGAATAGACTAAGTATTTTTGTCTCACCTTAGAAAGATATAGTTGTGTTTCATGTATCCTTTATTTTGAGATGTCTCTTTAAGTTGGAATACTATTTCTTAGAATTCACTTCATGTTACTAGATACCACAACCACCATCCGGCTAATGGTTAGGGTGGTGAGGGCCACTAATGGTTGGACTCATAGGGCTGGTTGAGTGGATTTGTCTTGATTAGTTCATCCATGTTTGACTCCATCTTTTTATGACTGACACTTGTATAATGAAATATGGTAACAATTTTATTTGTTAATTAGGTTAATTATTTGATATATCTTGCTAGCATTGATACTATATTAGATAATATTCAACTACTAAGTATAGTTGTGAGTATGGATATTAAATTAATTAATATGCAATCCTTGTTAATGATCATGTTAGCTACTAAATTGTGTTGTGAATAGATTATTGAATTAATATGGAAGTTAAACATTGTATGAGGTAAATTGGCTATTGGCTAAAGGTGATATACTTTAGGTACATTGAATTATTAGTTTTGGTTTTAAGTTCACATTGATTTAATATTCTATTATAATGTTAATTATATCCAATATGGATTTAATTATAATATACAATAAATCCTTATATATTCATTGTCATATTAATTCTTGGATACAAATGAATTAATCTATGATTTTTATCTTGGGACTTAGTTGGTTATACTAGGTTATTAATTATGAAAATCTATTTGACTTAGAATGACCTTAATTAGATTATATAGTCAATTAGATATAATTTATGTTATTGAATCATATTGACTAACTTTAATAGAATTTTATCTTTCACATATGTATGAGGTAAATACATGTACATAGATGCATAGGGATCTTTTAGTTATTTTTCAATAATGCATAAAATTATGATAATTAGTTCATGGGGAAAATCCTATCAAAATCCTTCTAAACATGCATTTTAGACATACCTATTTGTGTTAAGGTATGTACATTGTATATGATCTTAAAATATTACTTTCATTTCTTAATACATGTATTTGCATATATGTAATATGAAACCTAATATGTCTACTCTTGCATTACATAATAAATGAAATAGGGATTAATTAAAATATTTTTGCATAAAATAATCATATGAATAATTGAAATAACTTAAAATAAATTAAGATAATAAATTTATATGTCACTACTATTCCATTTGATGAGGCATAATTAAATAACTAATATCTACATGCTTGTTGATTTCCTTCACATTGGACTATATGTGGTCTCACTTTCCTTTTCGATAGATAAAATTATCTACCTCACTGCCTTGGCTATCTGATAGAGGAAATTGTAAGAGTTTTTTTACTAGAACATTTTATTTGGGTTCCACTCAACTTGAAACTCAGATTAATTACATTTTCCTTAATTGTATTGCATTCAGTCACTTGATCATTTCTACTATATTGATAATTTTCTGGTTTATTTTAGTCTATCTAAATTATGAGTATTAATTTGAATATGATGAATTAATAATCATACCTTTAATTTATGGTAATGGAGTATGGTATAAAAATAAATGTGTCATTTATTAATTATTTTATCTAAATTGTCTTACTATTAGCTAATTGAATGAGTTTACTTCTCTTAAAAATATGATTAAGGTTTAATTGATTAGATGTCTTAAGACTCTTTTATTCATGATATCGCATTAGTTACACCAATATAAATGGTTATATGATTTAATTTCTCAATTATTTATAGAATAGCGATGTTGATCATAACTATATCATTAATCATTATTCTGTTAATGGCATCCATATTGGTAAGAAAATGATGCATGAATTATACATGTAGTGTGGTAACCTTAAAGGCCATAAGGCATTTATGACCTCAACTGATAACACTATGAAACCTTATATTCTAAATTTGTTTTTTCTTTATGCAATAAAATATTCTGATGTGTGAATGATTAGAAATATGCATGTGTTGAATTGATTTATGGTCGTTGATTATGGATGCTTCTCTGAGATATATTAAACCTAAGGTTGGTAACATGTATTTTAAAATTATTATTAACATAAATGATAACTAAGGGTAATAGAGTTATCATTCCTAATTACGCTAATCCCCTAATTTAACCATCCTTGAGTGGGATTTAAACCCATTGAGGAGAGTGAGGTAGTTACATAGGGTTAAGGACCTAGAAATAGTCTTATTTGGAAGTACGAGTGCCATATATGGTGCTCAATTCTTATACATGTATGCATACACCGATATGCCCCAAACCCCATAAAAAATATAATACAATAAATTGCTTCCCCATAACACCTTTTGTATGTATTTACCTATATACAACTACCTCAATTCACCCCCTTCAGTTCCATTTGTGTGTATTTGAGTGAACTAAAAATTTATCATTTGTGTAAGCAAGCAAGGTAAGTGGGTATAACAAATGTCCAAAACATACACTAATATACAATTTCAATTTTTTTTGGGTTATTTCAATAGTTTCCTAATTATTTTTTATTTATAAATTATTTTAATGTAAGCAATGTCTTATAATTTATTAGGACAATCCTTGATTAGTTTTATAAATTTCTAAAGTATTTCAACTCTTTATTGATTTAATTTATCATTAACATAGCTATCATACATATCATTATCATAAATATAATTTTCATTACAATCATGTTCAAAATATGAATATTCACGATTCATGTTTTCACCATTTTCATTATAAAAACAATAGGAGTAATAATATCATCAATAATTTGATTTTTATTTTTCAAACAAGCATGACTACAAAGCAAAGGATTATATACCAAAACTGTATTTTCACCATTCAATAACACTTATCCTATTACAGGATTTATTTATAGTTTTATTAATTGGCATAATATGTAAACATATAAATCATTAAGGAGTCTAGGTATGATGATTTTTAATAATGAATAAACCTCATAAATAAATTAAATTTGAAATAAATACAATAAACCTTAGATGAGAAGAGAGCATGAAACCCTAAGGTTGATAGGTTAAAAAATAGATGGGTTCACCCAAAAAATTACAGAAACATGGCATTTATTTTTTTAAAAACACTATGTAAATCTTATAAAAAAATGGTACTAAGGAGAGCTATGATAAAAAGAGTAAATTTGACCTACCCTAATGCATAATTTGAAAATGGAAATAAAAAAATTTAAACACATGATAACTGAAATGGAAAAGAGATGGAAAAAGATAGATACATACCTTAATATGAATTACTTGAGCTATGGACATGACATAATTTTTTCATAACAAACCTTATAATTGAGCATAATATTTACCATGAAGTATACTTTTTTTTCTAATAATGACCACTTTTGATAGGCACCAAATATGATCTACCACTTTTGGCTAGTAGTGAATATGAAAGTTATAGAAAAATGTGTAAACCTAATAATAATATGGTATTATTTATATTTAAGGTAAAAGTGTGTTTTAGAGTGACCCCACCCATACAAAAATCCACCTTTGTGGCTAGTAACATAAAATAAAAGATTCACAAATATATGGCCTTGTTGATCCTAGGGGTTTGAAACTTTATAATATTCTCTATCCAAAAAAAATTTGGAATATATCATCTCTAAATATAATAAGTGTGTTCCATAATAAAATTATCTTATCCTATTATATAACCTTAATTTTACATAATGTCACAAGAATATAGAAAATGTGAAAGGTTTTGGGCCTAAGCATGCTTAAGGGGGGCAACCACATATCATACACACTCAAAACTAAGGATTATGTATTTATATACACATGAGTGACCTAACCTAAATAAGATAAAGGAATTAACATTCTATCCATATTAAAATCATTTAAAAATGTATAAGCTCCTTAATTAAACAATATTTTTGTACAAGTATACAGCCACATGACTTCAAGCGATGGAAAATAGAATAATAACTTGATCCTTAAAAAAGTTTTTAAATAAATAAATTTAATGTACATATCACTAAATTTTATTCTTGATTGATACTTTAAATTAAATATCTTAGATTGTGTGTATATATTATCCCTTGAATTAAAATTTGAACATTCATGCATAGACCAACCATGGAAAATTGTGAGAACCAAATATTAAGCTACAATAGATCAGCACATGGCACAAAAGGCCAAAAATGATATATGACCACCATTTTCCATCACTAAAAATGATAATGATATAAAATATCCATGAAATAGAGATCAACCTTAGCTAAAATATTATTGGATGAATCCTAATGTAGAACTATGGTAAATCTAAGGTGTTTATGGGAAAATGTGGATAATGCAAGACTATGAAGGTCCAAAGTGAATGGTAAATATACTAAAAATATATGAGAATGAGTGAACAAATAAAATTTTCCATGGCATGTTAAATCTTTCATAATTTCATGACTTATACCATAATTAGGTGTATACCCTTGGTTCCTTATAGCACATGTCACAATGATATATTTTACATTTATATAGGGACCACCATCAAAACCATAATAAAAAGTAGATATTTTTATGTAATGTATAAAAAAATTAAATCATGTTGAAGACACACAAACTTTATAATAAAATTCCTCAAATAAAATTAGTATTATATAATGTGATGACTATTTTGTATACATAAACATCATGGTTATATTCACTAGAGTTTGAGGCCTTATTTATTTTCAAAAAAAAATGATTCAATTTAATCTAATGAAATTACATACTCAGATGGAAAGATAATATTAAACCCTAAGGTTTATAGGTTCAAAAATAGATTGGTTCACTAAACAATTACAAAAAATAGGGGTAATTTTTTTAAAACACTATGTTAATATTATAAAACAAATGTACTAAGGAGATATATGATAAATATAGTAAATAAGACTTACCCTAATGCATAATCTGGAAATGAAATGAAAAATTTGAATAATGGAAGATTTAAATGGTAAAGATATGGATACAGAGAGAGCATAGCTTAATATGACTTACTTGAGTTATGGGCATGACTTAAATTTTATGAAACAAACCCTCTAATGGAAAATAATAATTCCCATTAATTATACTTTGTCTTATAATGATAACCACTTTAAATAGGCACCAAATATGATCTAACATTTTTGGATAGTAGTGAATATGGAGGTTTTTAGTAAAATGTGGAAACCTAATAAGAATATCCTCTTGTTTATCCTATGGGTTTGAAATTTTCTATATCCTTTGTCCACAAAAATAATATTAGAATGTATCCTCACTAAATATAATAAGTGTGGTTAATAATAAAAATATCTTATCTTATTATAAAACATTAATTTTCCACAATGTCACAAGAATATATAAAATGTGTAAGGTTATGGCCCAAGCCTCCTTGAGTGGTACACGCACATATCATACACACTCAAAATTAAGGATTATGTAGTTCTATTCATATGAGTAACCCAACCCAAATAGTATAAATTACTTAACATTATATCCATAAGATAATCAATGAAAAATTTATATGCTACTTAATGCAACATAATTTGTGTACAAGTATATAACCATAAGACTTTAAGAGATGGAGAGTGGAATAAAAACTATCTCCTTAAAAATTTTGTGAATATATAAATTCAATGTGCATCTTAATATATTGGATTTTTTATCGATGCCTTATATTTAATATCTTAGTGTGTGTTTTTTTGTATTTTCACCCTTTAATTCAAATTTATACATTCACATATAGATTGACAATGAAAATATGAAAACCAACAATCAAGGCACAGTAAATCAACACATGGCACAATGGGTTAAAAAGTGATAGATGGCCATCTTTTTCCATCATTAAAAATTATAATGATATAAAAATGAAATGAAATGGAGATCAACTTGAGATAAAATATGATTGGATGGATCTTGCTATGGAAAATGAAAAATCCAAAGGTGTTTATGGGAAATGTGGATGATGCAAAAATAGTAAGGTCCAATGTGAATGGGGAAATATAAAAAAAATATGAAAATGAGTAAACAAATCAAATTTTATAAATCATGGCAAAGCTTACATAATCACATTACTTATACCATAATTAAGTTCCTACCCTGGGTTACTTCCAATGTCTGTAACAATGAGAGTTTTTGCATATATATGTGGACCACCATCCAAACCATAATCCAAAGCATATATTTTTACCAAATGTATGAAAAATTAAAATCATGTTTAAGACACATGAGTTGTTTAGTAAAGTTTATCAAATAAAATTAGTTTTTTGGAATACAATGATTGTTGTGTATTCATAAACATCATAGTGTACTTCACTATATTTTAAGGCCTTTTTCATTTTCAAAAAAAACTTTGATTCAATTTCAACTCATGAAATTTCATACTTATAGGATATCCTTAATAAATAATCCCCCAGCTTGACTTGCCCCCTCCTTACATGTGTTTTTATTAGATCTTACCACCTTATACATGCATCCCCACTTAGCGTAAAGGAAAATAAGATTCCATATTTTTTTTTGGTTTCAAAGAGCCATAACATATTTTTAAGAAAGTTTGTAAATACACAAGGCATGAGGACATTTTAACCCTATTTACACTATTCATTGTAAAATATAATTAATTTTTTTCAGATCATACAAGATGTAAATTAAAACTTTATGCAAGTTGAAAAATAATATTAAGGATTATATTTTTTTGTGTGTATGTGTTTGTGGTAAATATAAAAGGTATGAGGACATTTTAACCATATTTACACTATTCTTTTTAATATATAATTAAATGTTTTTGTATACTATACAATATGTCAAGTAAAAAATTGTCCAAGTTGACAAATACTTTCAAGGATTATTGGTTGTTTGTTTGTTTTTTTTTGCGTGTGTGTGTGTGTGTGTGTGTGTTTAATATTTATGTATTATATAAAATACACTATTATTTGAATGGAAACATTGGATAAATAATTTTAAAAAAAAATCATGACATGTAGGTTTGACCATCAAATTTAGTTCCTAATTAAATATATAAATTTCAAAAATCTAATATCTTGGTGGCATGTTTTTTAATAAAATAGTATAAAATTTAGTAAAACATTGTATAGTTTATATATATATGTAAAAAGTGAATTTTAAGGACCCAAAACCATTACATAAAAGGAAATAAACTAACTATAACCATAGACTATATATAAAAAAGAGTCTATATCTCCTAGGGAGTAACCAAAAAACCAACAAGAACCAACTAAGAAACCATAATGAAATGATAAATAACATACACAAACTATAGACTAAGGAACCAACCAAATGAGTTAAGTAGGAAAAAAAGATAGATCCCAAGATGGGGCTAAGCCTTAACATCATGGTTTTCCACCACCTTCTTGGTCTTTCCTCTAGTTTTTTTTCATATGAACTCCATGATTTCATTCCCCTCTAAGTCTTCAAGAAACATCTCAGGATTCTCAAGAGAAGATTTCATCTTGACATGATACTTGTCCTTTCTAATCTTCTTGAGTTATTTAGATTGAGAGTACTCATTTTTATACTCTCTATGACTCACTTTAGTTTCATATTCAATCTTAGTTTTATTATATTTACCAACATCCCTCCCTATTACCACCCCTAAAAAAGACCTTTATATCCTTTATGACTACTTTGATATGCTATAAAACTTTATATAGTTATAACTTATAGATAAATGTATTAGAGTATTAATATATTAATCATTGATTTAGAATATAATATTATTTTTTCTATCTATATAAATAAATATGAACATATAACATTTTATTAATTTATTTTGAATCATAGTTAAAAATAAATTAACTAAACATAATACTTATTATTTTATTTTTTGAGAAGCTTTCTCTAATTTAACAAATCAAAGGATTACAAAATTAATTATAAATATCCATTTATACTTATAACCCATTTGAATCCCAATATTTCACCATAAAAACCTTGTTATATTGTAGTGATTTTTGGTGTTTCCAAGATTCTAAAATTCCTTTGTTTACCATTATGTAAAATGTAATATAAAAATGATAAAATTCAAATTTAGATCAAATACACTAAAAATTAGGATCTACACCAACATAACACTCTTATAATAATTTATATATGTTTACTTAGTATTTTTAAAATGTTACAAGGTATAAATAGATGTGGTGGGTTTATAACAATTATAAAATGTTAACTAAGACTATTAAACTTATGAAACAAATGTCAAAAACGTTAAAAATAATTAAAAATGGTTATGATGAAGATCAAAATTATTATTTATATTGATAAATTTTCATAAAATTTCCTTATGTAATAAAAAAATCCCCACCAAAAACATTTTTTTATCCATAATATAAATGACTTTTGAATAATTTATATTTTGGCACATAAATTTAGTGTCAAACAACACTAAAACCTAACTATTTAATGTGACACAAAATCTATAAAAATATTACATAAGTAACTTGTAGGTCTCTAATTACATGAAAAATACACTTCCGCAAAATTTTCCTAAATGTTTTCTTATTGTGTGCAACATCCAACATGACTTTTGCATGCGTATTCAAGCATAAAAAATTATGTTTTATAAAACATCAAAATTTGAAATAATTTAACATTTAATTTATATTAATGATTAACATTATTAGTAATAATTTCATGATAATAATGGTATCATATTAATATATATTATAATAACAAAAACTACTATATTATCATTATCCTCCTAGTTTTTACCTTCTTGTGATTAAGTCATTTGTTGATGCCTAAATGTGTACCATAGGTGCCCAGATTGTTTAATGAACACTTCCCATTTTTAAATTCCTAAGAATCCAATGCATGAGTTGTATATTGTAGCAATATTATTACCTTTTGGTGGAATAGAGGAAAAATAAGTGACTATTTCACAATATTTATATTAGTTGGTGGTTGGGATCCACCATGGCCAAACAACAAATTTATGTAGAATATGTAGTAATTATGCAAAGAATAGTGAATTATGATCAAGAACTAAATTAAAAATTAATTTAGGATAGGCATTTATAATGACAAGCTAAACTAAGGTGATTAAGTTAAAAAAGAAGAAAAAATAAGGGTAGGGTAGAAAGAAATATTGTTGATCTTCATTCCAAACATAATGACAAAACTTAGATTTCATCCAAGCATGCACTTAAAACCAACATGTGAAGTGAAAAAACTTAGTACAAATCACATCACATGTTAGGAAAGCTTATAAGGAAGGTGAAAGTAATGTAAATAATAATTAGGTTCACTTTAAAGATTATACCCCTACAAGCAAACAATATTGGCCCAAATTCAAGAAGAGTAAAGGAAAAAAAATGAAACTAAAGACTTTTAGTCAACATAACATTTGCACAACTTAAAAAATATACAATTAAAATTACACACCAATAATCCATAAGAACCATTCAAGTCTAGAAATCACAACTAGAAAATGAGAGAGAATCCATGATAATAAACACACAGATACATCCTAGACAATCTTTAAATAATTCCTTTTATTACTTGATCCAAGTTTAAAAAGTAGTTTTGGCTCTCTAAACTCACCCCCTATAAAAAATGGTAGTAATAATGTTTATAAAAGGAAAATATAGTATGTCGGTCAGTTACAATATAAAAATATATAAGAAGTAAGGATAACTATCCTTTTTCTACCAAGTTCTAGAATACACTTACTTTTCGAAGATAAATTGACCTAGAGGTAAATATGCTAACAAAGTAGCATATGCCTATACAAAATTATATTCCATTTTCAAAATGTAAAAATTCTTAACAAAGGTTGAATATTAACTAATTAGAGAGTGGGCCTTATGCCTAGGAACTTGCTTATTACTACTAAAGGATGTTCATATCCTTTTGATACTCCTCATTAACAAGTCCCAGATCCACAAATAGATTTAAGATACACTCTTCTCCCTTATCAACTAGATCATTCAACTCTCTATCATTTACAGCCATGGCTTCTTTGATTCTCTTAGCCTCAATGATCCTTTCACCTAAATTTAATATCATATCCGTGATCCTACCATTGTCTACCCAAGACTAGCCTTGACTTTTACTTTTTATCTCTTATGTTACCAAATTATCCCTATGTTTGAATTCCTTATCCTTCATGATGCCTAGGGTAGTGGGTTTCATCTCTTTAATGGCCTAAAAGAGCTTAGACCAATTCTTATTTCTAGTGTTTAATGCCATAGTTTCTAGGTCTGTAGACTTTATAGGATTAGACAACATAGTACCAAGAACTTGATTTATATTGGGCTCTATGGTTATGACACTTGGCACCTTTGTAGGATTTCTAGGCTTTGCATTTTATGCCAATCATATATCAAATGAGCATCTATTACATGTTGAGACCATGGGATCTCAGAGCTCTATTGAATATTCATTAATGATTACATGTGATTAGATAATCTAGTCTCTATGAAGCATGACTTTTTGAATGTCATCTGATTAGATGCACACCATTAGTCCAATAGATCAATAGCATTAGAATCACTGAGTCCTTCACTCTATTTGATTAAACTTCACAATGAAGTGTGGATTGTCAATCCTAAAAAGGAATAAGAACTTTAATTAGAATCATTATTTAGGTGGGGATTCATGTTTAAATACCTTAGGTGAAGGTTTATTTTATGTTTATTAAACATGGAATAAACTTTATGATAAGGTGTTTATTCCTTAGTTTTTTGGGATTTATATAAAAGGGGACGATGGATAAATATTTTAAGCTAAGGTTTACATTTTATTAATAAACATAACACATACTTTGAGCTAAAATATTTATGTTAAGATCTTAGAACATGACCAAAGGGGTCAAAGTAATATAAGGACCAAATGTTAGGTTTTGACCTAGGGCTTTATTGTATTAATAAACATGATAAAACTTTCAGTTAAAAGAATTTGGGCTATGTTTTATGTCACAAGGACCTTTTTAAAATAATACTTAGTATAATTCTCTAGCCTAAGGTTCATGGTATTTAAACAAATGCAATGGGGACCTTAGGAAATAGACTTAGACTAAATTCATCTCTACATATATTTAGACTATGAGATCATTTCATTATTTTTAGTTTAAAGATATCAAGTATATGAACATCCTCTAAGGGGTATTATTGGTATAAAATGCAATCCATGAGGTTTTA
Source organism: Torreya grandis (assembly GCA_037957365.1). Lineage (NCBI taxonomy): Eukaryota > Viridiplantae > Streptophyta > Pinopsida > Cupressales > Taxaceae > Torreya > Torreya grandis. Next base: position 26,391 of record JARHVA010002825.1, on the reverse strand, counting down.
ACAACATTTTTAGAGTATATATTGATTTAAAGAAAAATAATCCATTAGATTAAATTTGATAGTTTCATAGATGTCAATGACAACCTCATAGACATCAAATGATGGTCATGTGAATGTCAAATTTAAGGTAGTAGATCATTAGGTTTTAAGGGCTTAAAGTTGACGGTCCTCCAAACATCAATGATGGTCTCATAGGGGTCAAATGATGATCATGTGAATGTCAATTTTAATCTCGTAAAACCTTTCTAGTTCATAGACCCTTGATTTGATATGCTCCAATAGATCAATCTATATGACGAAGTGAGGACTATTTATCATGATTTAGGCACTTGTACATGATTGGTTCCTTTTAATATGTGGGACCCTTTGAATAATTAAATTCAAAACCCTAAGTTTTAACCTAAGGTCTTATTTTATTAAAAAATATAATGAGTCCTTTTGATAAAACTTAGGCTTAAGTCAAATGTTTAATAATGGGACCCACTCAAGCTTAAGTTTTCTCACACCATCTGATATTTGGCTCTAATTAATTGCAAGCCATTGATTATGATCTTCATGATATCACAAGATTGGTCCAAAGGATGAAGGATTTAAGATCTTCAGGCTTCTTTACTATGCCCAATCAAGGGGCATCATGCAGTGAGAGTCAATTAATTTATAAAGAAGAAAGGTATTTAAAAACTTGGGTTAAAACATTAAGACTAAGGTCTCATTCATTTTGATAAACATGAATGGGGCCTTAGAATTAATTATTTAGGGTAAATAAATAATACAAAGGGACTGTGCTAGAAAAAAAATAAAAGGACCCTACCAACATGAACATTAGACTCAGTTAGAAATATAGGAAACAAAGGGGGAAAATAAAAGGGATCAAGTAGGAGTTTTAGGTTGAGTTTTGGTCATGTTAAGAAATATGACTAAGCCTTAACATGAAAATTAAGCTTAAATTAAAATTAATTTAAAATGTTCATACCAATTTGCTCCCGCCAAATGTAAATTTGAACCAAGGGATTGAGCTAGGGTTTTATGAAGGAGAGCTTTCAAAAAATGACAACTGAATAGAGTTAATCTATAAAATCTAAGGATGATCCATTTATAAATACTCCATGAAACCTGAAACTTATCACACCAAGGGAAACTATTAGTAACATTAGGTAACCTTAAATCAAAACCACAAACTAGTAGGTCAACTTTATTAAAGTGGATGATCTTCAAATTTTAATGATGTTAAAAACAAGCCATGATTTTAGTGTTAAATTTAAAAGTGTCTCAAGGGTCCCAATTTTTAGAAATGGGGGTATGTTGACCTTAAAAAATGGTGACTTTCGAAGGAAACATAGAAATATGTTAGAACTCAAAGGCTCTAGTTTGGACATGTGATTAGGTTACCTATTTTACTTGATATATACCATCACCAAGATTTATTCATGGTTGAAGCAAGATTTTCACATGAAAAATTTAGGGTTAAACATTAAGACCTATCCATGTTATGTGTGTGATTTGATTCCACTTACTATTTGCAATAGGATTTAGGGACAACTTCCAAATTCTATGCCTTTAATCATTAACATTGACTTAGAGCATATTTGGATATCTATTAATGATTATGCTTCTAGTTCAAGGAAGGCTTGGGAATTGCTCTATTACCATCTATGCATCTATATCCCTAATAGAGATTCCTTTGGTTCCACTCATGACCTTGCTCCACTGCTAGATAGGCATCCATATCCCTAATGGAGATTACCATAATCAATTATGCTTTAAAAGATTTTGATTTTTCATTGAATTATTTCTTTTTATATTTTTAGATATTTTATTATTTTATCAAGGTTGGGAACTAGGGTAGTTAGGTTAAAGTATTTATCAAGTTTATTTATAGGTAATCACCTATGGCTATAACCTTTGTCCCAGGTAAGGATGTTTATTAAGTACAAGCATGATTTTACCCTAGTAACTCAAGCTTTCATTTGATATGTATAAATATTATTAATACCAAGTATAGATCAAAATAATGTTTAATTTCTCATAAAATAGTTAACTTATTCATCAGTCCTTGCTAGTTCCTATAAATTAAAACATCAAACTCATATTTCAAATCCATGGTCAACATGTGTATGAGGTGCACACCTACATTTTTAAACTTCAAGAGTTTCAATAAAACTAAATGATCTTTGAGTATGGGTACTGAAAAAGGACTTATTTAGAAAAAAGTAACAAATAAAAAACAAATATGTACATGTGTTATATACAAATAAGGGATGAGAGGAAAAAATGAGAAAGAAAGAATAGGAAAGAAACTAATCTAAGTCCTATAATAGCTTCATAAAATACTTACCTCTAGGATGAAATGGAAAATTATTTACTCTACTATAGAACCTTGAATCATGATTACTTCCATTTCATGGCCTTTCTTGTGGAAGGGATCACTTATATGCTTGTGTCTTTTAGGTGATGTATCTTGATCTCTTATCAGTCTTCTCAGATGAATGGATCAAAAATATGAATCTAAGACCCAATAATCTTCTTTCTAAATTATCCTACTTCACAATAGGAGTGCTAGTTTTATTTCATCCATATATATATAGTGTCTTATATCATATTCACCCAAAAATGGTAGCTAACTAGTATCTTTAGACTGATGTCTTCATTAGGTTCTTTATGAGGTAGAAGTGGACTACCAATCTCTGCAAAAAAATATTCCAAGTCATTCCAAAAGGCTTCTTCATCTTGATCAACTGAATGATGTTTATTTTTAATCTCATTATGAGAAACATGTTGGTCAAATATTGTTGACCTCTTGATGAATTCACATGACAATTCCTGATTTGATTCCCATGCTTCATCTTTATCCTCAATCAAGGGAGGAATTATATCTAATTAGGATCTAGATTATTTTATTTTTGGGCCTTAAAAATAATATCATCTTCTGAGAACTTAAATCATTGGTAAAATCCTCAGATGAAACATCTATGTGTTATATTATTCTATCATCTACCATCTCCAACTCTTTGATTCCATTTAAGAAATCATGGATTGAACTTTGCCAATGATCATCATCTTCAAGGGTATTCTATATTTTAGAAAGAAACATGTGTGGGTTGTCCTTTTGGCTATCTTTGAAAGAAATCTCATCATGTACTTGATCCATATCTACTTCTATCAACTCTTCCTCTCCATCTATAGGTGTATTAATGATGATGTCTTGTTGATATTCAATTGCAATCTATTTTACATCTTAAAGAATATAAGTTACCTTAGATGCAATTTACTCAATTGAATCATCTTCATCTTCATTTTTAAATAAAAAATCAAAGGTGTACATGAAACCTTGAGATGCTCCTATAAAGCTAGATGTCCTTACAACAGTCTTGATTAGGCACAATTTTAGAGGTTTTAGAAAGATTAGAATAATCAACCATAAAAATATCACACAAACTAATGTGTATGTCCTCAAATGATACATTATTGTTTCTATCATGAAACTGATTGAAAGGCCTATCAAACTTTTGGGAAGCATAGTTTCTATCATATCCTTCCTTTGTATTTTTTACTTAATTTTACAATTGATGAAAGTTAGCACTTAGTTTTGGATAATTTCTAATATTAATTTGTTTGAAATTTTAGGTGTCTTAAGCTCACAAATTGGAGCATTATTATTGGTTATGAGTACTAGAGTTCCATGATTTTATGGATGAAATCCACTTGCAGTGTTATTCAAGAACTCTAGGTCTTAGCTAGGATATGTATGACTTAAGGGAAGATGGTTTTGAATTGGTGTTAAAATAGTCATACTATGAATGACATTCTAGATGGGCCAATTCAAATTAGCATTAGGCATGGAATACACCATCTGACCTTGGGGCTGTATTTGGTCATTAATGACTACAACTTCAAAATAGGCTCAAGTTAATGTGTTTATGACTAGAATAAACCTTTTTAGGAACATAGAGGTCAAGGGATCTATAGCATTTTTATAAATCTCTAAGGCTAAAGTCTCATTGGGTCTATAAGGGGCTGTAGTTTTACTAAACATTTTTTTTATAACTAAGCATTAAAGGCTATGATGGTTTCATTAACATCCCCTTTAATTATGGTAAAGTCCTAATAAAATAAATAGGGACTAATATTTTTTCTAAATTGATCAATGAAGATATTGTTAAAGTCATTCCAGCTAGTAATGTAATCCTCTAGAAGGTTAAGAAATCATTCATTGGTAACATATTCAAAAGTAAATGTAAATAACCTATAGAATACATCTTCATGAGTCACATTCGACAATATAAGAGCATCTTTGAAACTTCTAACATGTTCTTTAGCTGTGAAAACATTATTTGAACTATAAAAAGGTAAATATTTTTGAAAATTCTAAGGAATATCATGTACTATACCTAGCATGTTGATTAAAGAACCACCTATCTAAGCCATACCTTGAACACATGAGTACCATGAACTGGTGAAGTGTTTGAGACTTTGGGAATGTTTCTCACCTAAGCCTTGCCTTGGGTAATTCTAGATTATGACTTTAAAATGTGTTTGAAATATGATGTGTCAAATCAATCTTTACAAATAACAATGATAAGATTTTCACATTAAGTAAATTTTACAAAGATTCATATAATAAAGGATAACACTCTTTAACTAAGTTATCTCAGATAAATTTTTAAATCCACTAGTATGAATGATATTTACATGTTCAAGTCCAAATAAAATCAAATTTGTAAAGTATCTATGAATATTTGATCAAAATAGCTATTACTAACCTCAAATTGGTTGGATTTACAAATCTAAAGCTATATTTACCATAACTAAGCATATGTATTAAAAAAATATCAATATTTGTCTAAATAAGCCCAAATACTAGTCTAAAACCATGAAGATCACTAATATTTACACAATTATGCTAAAAGAAACACAAATATGTAAAAATAGAGTGATCTTTGATCAAAATACACCAAAACTATCAAAGATCCTACAAATTAACAAAGATTAATTGAGGTCCTCTTTCTAACACCAATGAAGCTCATATTGATGCCTAAATGTGTACCACAAGTGTTTAGAGTGTTTAATGAACACTTCTCATTTATGAATTCCTAAGAATCCAATGCATGAGCTATAGGCTACGATAATCCTATTACCTATTGGTGGAATAGAGTTATAACAAGTGATTATTTCACAATATTTATATTAATTGGTAGTTGGGAGACACCATGGCCAAACAACATATAAATGTAGAATATCCAGTGATTATGAAAAATATAGTGAATTATGATCAAGAAATAAATTAATAATTAATTTATGATGGACATTCACAATGAAAAGATAATCTAAGGTGATCAAGTTAAAAAAGAAGTAAAAGGAAGGGTACAAAAAAAAAGAAATATTGTTAATCTTCATTCTAAATATCATAAAAAAGTTCAGATTTCATCCAAACATTTACTTAAAATAAACATGTGAAGTGAAATAACATTTTCCAAATCAAATCACACATCAAGAAATCTTGTAAGGAAGGTGTAAATAACTCCAATAAGAATCAGGTTCACTTTAAATATTATACATGTGCAAGCAAACATCATTGGCCCAAATGCAAGAAGAGTAAAGGAAATGAAATGAAACTAAAGACATTCAATAAACCTATTATTGGAAAAAGTTAACAACTTTAAAATAAAAGGCCCACACCAATAATCTATAAGAACCATTCAAATTTGGAAATTAGAACAAACAAATGAGAGAGAAGCTATGATAGAAAACACACAAACAAATAATGGACAATCTTTGTATAATTGCTTACTTGTATTACTTACTCCAAGTTCACAAATTAATTTTGCCTCTCTGAACTCCCACCTTTATAAAATCATATTATTATCTTTTATATAAAGATAATGTAGTATATTGGTTAGTTACAAGATACAAATGTGCAAGAGGTAAGGACAATAATCCTTTTTCTACCAAGTTCTAGAATACACTTATTTTTCTAAGATAAACAAACCTAGAGGTAAATATGATAAGAAACTATCCTATGCTTGTACAAAAGAATATTCAATTTTAGAAATGTTATAATGCTTCAAAAAGGTGGATTATTAAATAACTAGCTAATTTTCCTTGCATCTAAGAACTTTCTTATTTCTATTGAAGGATGTTCATAGCCTTTTGATGCTCCTCAATAGCAAGTCCCAAATCCACAACTGGCCTTAAGAGACACTCTTCTCCTTTGTTAGCTATATCATTCAACTCTTTATCATTTCTAACATTCCTTCTTTGATGCTTTTGGCCATAGTGATCCTTTCACTTGCATTCAAGATCATGTCTAGGATCCTACCATTGTCTACCCTAAACTTGCCTTGACTTTTAATTTGTATCTCTTGTGTTACCAAATAAGCCTTGTGTTTGAATTCCTCATCCTTCATGTTTCCTAGGGTAGTGGGATGCATCTCCTAAATGGTCCAAAAGAGCTCAAATTAATTCTTATTGCCAGTGTTCAATGTTATAATGTCTAGATCTATAGACTTTGTAGGATTGGCCAACATGGTGCTAAGGATTTGCTATATATCAAGCTATGTGGTTATGATACTTGGTTCCTTCATGGGATTTTTGGGATTTGTGTTCTATGCTAGTCATACATCGAATGAGCATCCACCATATTTCAAAATTTTAGGTTTTCAAAGCTCCATTAAATAGTCATCAATGATTTCACACCATTGGAGCATTTGATCCTAATGAAGTGTGATCTATTAATCAAAATCTGAGCTAATGCATGCCATTGGTCTGATAGATCTATATCATTAGACTCGTTAAGTCCTTCACTCTATTTGATTAATCCTCATGATGAAGTATATATCATCAATCCTATAAAGGAGCGAGAAATTTAATTAGAATCATTATTTAGGTGGGGACTTATGTTTAAATACCTTAGGCTAAGGTTTATTTTGTGTTTATTAAACATAAAATAAACTTTAGGCTACGGTGTTTATGCCTTAGTTTTTTGGGATTTATATAAAAGGGGACCATGGCTAAATATTTTAAGATAAGGTTTACATTGTATTAATAAACAAAACACATACTTTGAGCTAAAATATTTATGTTAATCTCTTATAACATGCCCAAAGGGGTCAAAGTAATATAAGGACCAAATGTTGGGTTTTGACCTAAGGATTTATTTTATTAATAAACATGACAAAACCTTTGATTAAAATCATTTGGGGTAGGTTTTATGTCACAAGGACCCTTTTAAAATAAGACTTGGTATAATTCTCTAGCCTAAAGTTCATGGCATTAAAAAAATGTAACAGGGACCTTATGATATAAACTTCAAACAAATTCATCTTTGCATATATTTAGACTATGAGATCATTTCATTAATTGTAGTTCAAAGATACCAAGTGTTTGAACATCCTTCAAGGTTTCCCATTGCTATAAAATTCAATCCATTAGTTTTAACAACATTTTTGGATTATATCCTAATTCTAAGCAAAATAATCCATTAGCTTAAATTTGATGGTCTCATGGATGTCAATGACAACCTCATAGACGTCAAACTATAGTCATGTGAACATCAAATTTAAGTTATTAGATCATTAGGTTTTATGGGTTTAAAGTTTATGGTTCCACAAACTTCAATCATGGCCTTACAAGCATTGAATGATAGTCACATGAATGTCAATTTTAACCTCATGAAACCTTTTTGGTCCATAGACCCTAGATTTGATATTCTCTATTGGATTAATATCCATGATGAAGTGTGGACCATTGATCATAATCCAAGTACTTTGACATGATTGGTTACTTTTAATATGTGGGACCCTTTGAATAATTAAATTTAGAACCCTAATTTTTAACCTAAGGTCTTGTTGTATTAAAAAATACAATGAAGCCTTTCGATAAAACTTAGGCTTAAGTCTTATGTTTAATAATTGGACCCACTTAAGCATAAGTGTTCTCTTATCATCTAATATTCATCTCCTCTTAAGTGTGGGCCATTGATCACAAAATTAGTGATGCCATGAGATTGGTCCAAAGGTTGAAGGCTTTAGGGTCTTTGGGCTTCCTCGCTCAGTTTGATCAAGGGGTGTGATCTAGCGAGAGCTATTAGATCTACAAAAAAGTAAGGTATTTAAAAATTTAGGTTAAAAAATTAATACTAAGGTCTCATTCATGTTTATAAACATGAATGGGGCCTTAAAATTAAGACTTTAGGCTAAATAGATAATCAAAGGGACCATGCTAGAAAAAAATAAAAGGACCTTGCCAACACAAACATTAGACTCGATTATAAATATAGGAAACAAAGTGGGAAAATAAAAGGGACCAAGTATGACTTTTAGGTTGAGGTTTGGTCATGTTAATAAATAATACTAATGCTTAACATGAAAATTATTCTTAAGTCCAAATTAATTTGAAATGTTCCTCCCAAATGTAAATTTGAACCAAGGGCTTGAGCTAGGGTTTTCTGAAAGATAACTTTCAAAAAATGAAACCTAAATAGAGTTAATCTGTAAACTCTAAGCATGATCTATTTAAAAAGGATCTATGAAACTTGTAACTTATCACATGAAGGACAATGGTTAGCAACATTAGGTAACCTTAAAGCAAAACCAAAAACTAGTAGGCCATCTTTATCAAAGTGGATGATCTTAAAATTCTGATGGTGTTCAAAACAAGCCATGTTTTTAGTGTCTTAAGGGTCCAAATTTTTATAAATGGGGGTATGTTGACCTCAACATCATATTAATATTACCTTCATGACTAGTCATTATGTGCATCACATATTTATTATATTCCACATGAATGATTATGAAATAATCATAAGAAAAGGTGATTGGTAAATCATACAACATAATATATTTATGATAGGAGGACCATAATGTCTAGTCTCTACTAGGATTAGAGTTCACCTCCAAAAGTTAAATGCATAAGATCATTATTTACTCCTAATGTCCCTAAATTAAAATTGTAGATAATTATTCTATAATCAAGATGTTACAGCCTCCTCTAATTATAATAACATTTCTATTCATGTGATAATGTAAATCCAAGAGTATAATTATAGAAATAACTTACATAGCAAAACATGATGTTTATATGAATTTCAAGTGATCAAAAATAAGAAAGGAACATACTATAAACACCTAAAATTGTTTCTTTAAAAAAAATGAAACATGCCCAAATATATTATTTCATATACCTCTCTAATTACTATATTTAATGAATCTTATTAGTCATTCTATCATTTCAATTGAAAATAAGAAGAAAAATTCCATGAAATTAATAAGACAAATACATCTATAAATATATTATCAAACCCAAGCCCTCACAAATGATAATAATTATTTAAAATATTTCAAAATGAAATATTATTTACATACAATTTTCAAAATAATCATGACTAATTTCAATTTCAAATCAAGGATTTACATTTCAATGCATAAAACTTCACTATTATTTAAAAGTATTTTTACCTCTCTAATTATTAGATTTAATGAATCTTATTAGTCATTCTATCATTTCAATTTAAAATAAGATGAAAACTTTCATGAAATTAATAAGACAAATACATCTATAAATATCTTATCAAACCCAAGCCCTCACAAATGATAATAATTGTTTAAAATATTTCAAATTGAAATATTATTTACATACAATTTTTCAAAATAATCATGACTAATTTCAATTTCCAATCAAGGATTTACATTTCAATGCATAAAACTTCACTATTATTGAAATTATTTTTTTCAATTTCTATAAATTTAGAATATTGTCATAGAGTTAAGGACTTCACAATATCATGTAGCTAGTTTGGAACACCATTACTTTAAATAAATAAGTTGGCGTTAATTTTATTATCAGTCTCAAACAATGTTATTGTAAATTCACACATCTTACCAAAGGTTATAGATGATAAAATAAATATAAGTGAAAATATATTTCCATGCTTAGTTTATATTTTTAGTTTGAGGCTTAATTTTATATTCATATAAAACAACATCTAACCCAAAAAAATGAATAATTAACATAAAACCCTTCCTCATACTTAGCAAGAATAATTCCCCACATGTTTAGAATTTAATGCAAAGAAAAATTGTGGAGTTATATAGATCTAACTTCATAAGGTAAGGATGTCATAAAAAAATATTACGAGGATTGATATCTATTTATTCCATATAATATATACCAATAATAACAAGATAACACCATGTCATCAATATGTTTCCATAGAAAGTGGAATGGGGGACTCACATAGCCCAAAAAGCCAATGTGCAATAATAATAATTCAAATATATACACTAGTATACCACCATTAATCTATAAAAATTTAAGATAAAAACACCAAGAAACCACCAAAACACCTCCAAGATAACTACCAAATCATATCTTTTAATATGCACCTTGATTAATCTCCCAAAGAGTAATAAAATCTAGAAACACATATCACCTTATTCCCAAGAGATACATTAAAATAAAGAGAAATGGATAATGACATGACCATATAAGTCCCATTTCATCCCCCTAATATTGGTTTATAAGCTTAAATCTATAAATATTGCTCACCTACTACTCACCATACCTACACACTAGTAGTAGATATTCATAGTATAGACACATAAGAATCTAATAGATTTAAACAATGAAAAATATTCAAGGAAAAACAAAATAAAGTGATCATAAATCATAAATGGACAAGTAGACTCATTAAATACAAAATGAAATAAATAAATCCAAAGTGAAATTTTTTGAAATAATTGATATGATTATAATATATTTAAAACTTCCTAAAACACCTCTTCTAATATGCACCTTGATTATTCTCCCAAAGAGTAATAAAATATAGAACCAAATATCACGTTATTCTCAATAATATCCATTAAAAAAAAGAGAAATGGATAATGGCATGACCATATAAGTCCCATTTTCATTCCCCTAATATTATTTAATAAGATTAAATATATAAATATTGCTCACCTACCACTCACTGAACCTACACACTAGTAGTAGATATTCATGGTATGAACACATAAGAAACCAATAGTTGTAAACAATTAAAAATATTCAAGAAAAAACCAAATAAAGTCATCAAAACAATATATGTACAAGTGGCCTCACTAAATACAAAATGAAAGAAATAAACTCAAAGTGAAATCCTTTGAAACCAATGAGATGAAGATAATATATTTAAAATTTCCCAAAACATAAATTTGAAGAAAATAAAAATGATTTTAGTTTTTAAAATTAACCTAAATCATCAATGAAATTAATAAAAATTTACAATGTACTACATAAATTATGATTATAATCTCATTTCCATGGTGCTTACACTATGCAGCTTAAGGAATCAACCCAAAGGGAGGAGGGATATACAATAATTATATAAGCATGCATATAAGTATCTATTACATATCTAAGATAAAATTAAATAAAACATATACACACCAAAAATATCCTTTACCTCTCAAAGATAAGATCACATATAGTAATAAACCCACATTAATGCCACAACACATAATCCACCTCAACACTATAATATTAGGAGGTTATTGACATGATACTCTAATAATTCCATAAAGACCCAACACATTATTTTCAACACAAATTTTTTCTCCAAATAAATATAAAAAAAACAAGAGAGGCAAACCAATTAAGGTCTATATTTATCTCTTTTTTTACTAGGGTTTTATACTCTAACATGTACCCACTTTTAGCATTTATTCAAACTTAACACACTTAACACATCTTAATTACATTCATATTATAAAAAACATAATTGAATACACACTCACACTCACACTTTTAAACATGTGTATATATAATCTTATTACATTACATTAAAGTGTTATAGGATCTCATATAATCCCTCTTGGAGTGATACAAGTCTTTGTTATGTTCTTGGAGAGTTCTACTCCTTATAACTCTTCCCTCTCTCCAAAACTTCCTTTTTACTCTCAATATCATATCCCCTTAACATCCTAAGATTCATGGGTGTCTCTTAAACATCCATGACCTCCAAATAACTTACAATAGTTTTGAATCTTTCAAGTTTCAAGATTAAATGACAAAATGTTAGTAATGACTCATTCCATGTGTCACAAAGTTGAGACAATTAACCGTAAATTTAAAATATTACCATTGTACCATTTCACAAAGAGAGACTTGAAATGTAATAAATACAATAAAACATTAAGCACATCCAAAAATATTAGATTTTAAGGTGATACTTTAGTAAATAACTAAACTACTAACTCCTAAGTGCTTATGTGATGTTTTCAGTACAAAAAAAATTTGTCAAAACTATCATAAATTTACTATTATTTATCCAATTTATCTAAAATTTAAAACATGAATTTTACAATACATTTTTATATCATCCCACCAAATTTGGCGTTATAATTTTTAATGAATGTAAATAATGATCTTTCCAAGTGTCACATACTAGATAAATTATGTTGAATGACAAAATATGATCAATTTCCGATGTAGCTCTAAGTTATCTAAATTTTACCATAGGTTATAATTTTCATGTACTATAACACTATCAAACTTGACCATACAATTCTCATATCATGTGAATAACCAATCTGACTAATGCTTATAACTTAACAGTCCATGTAGACTAACAAAAGTAGACAAAAATTATACACTTTTCCCATGTCAAATGAGTACTTTTTAGACATCATTATAATAGGTTAATAAGATCACACAAGCAGGGCCAAAAAAAAAAAATACCTAAGCTAGAACACACCACTCTATTTTTGGCTCATTTAAAATTTTAAATACCCTTGGATGTTCCTATATTAGACACCTAAGGTTTATAAAATGTGAGATATTTCTCACATAGATGGAAGATGTGTAAAATACACTATTTTTACTATGAATCATAATGGCCATGGCATTCCCTTACAAAAAACTATGCACTTCAATTGATTGCCATGTTTGTCCTTGCATTTCCATATCCTTCTTGTTGTATTTAATTTTATCATCATATTCTTCTCTTCTGTGTACTTTATTTCCCTCTTATTCTTATCTTTCCTTTCTCCTCTTTTTTTGGGGTTATACTTACATTAATCCATCCTCCTTTGTGAAAGTTTCATTTTACTTTTCTCCATCCTATTATGGTTTAACACCTACCTTCATCTAACCACTTCCATTCATCTAACCACTTCCACCAAGATGTTTGTTCTTTCATATTACTCTCCTTCATAGGATTAAAACTATCACTAACTGACCATCTCCTCTTAAATCCTTATTATATTTTTATACTCACTATCAAACATGTTGTTTGACTCTTCCTTCCATCACCCTTCATTTTTTGTAGATCCACTTTTGTAATGTTTACCATCTCCTTGTCCACATTTATGTGTATCACTACCACCTCACTTATGGATTCTACATCTATAAGAGTCTTGAATAATGTGTTTCTATTGATATTAAAATAAAATAATGCTCCTCACTTCTATTATCCAATGCAAAAAATTTCACTTATAGCTTCACTTACTCACTTTGGAAGGCCTCTTTGAATGCTTCTTTTATTTTTGTCTATACATCTGCACACTTTATATAGTCATAAATAAATTTATAAGAATGGGATTTTATATTCCTCATATTTGTTTCATAAATCATCACACTATTATCTTGACTTCCACCAAGATTAGTATTCTCAAATCCTCTTCCATTCTACATGTTCCCTAGAACAATGCTCATTTTCCTTTTTGACAACTCTTATTCACTTTTCAAACTATTTAAATCTTCTCTAAGTTTATTTATATATACTTATTTCATATCCTATATTTCATGTAAAAAATATATTTCTCTCTCCTTGTCCATTTAAGTACAATGTATACGTAGAATTGTAGTAATCTCTTATCCAAAACCTATATGGGTTGTTTCCACATATACAATGTCACTTTCATCCTTAAATATTTTTGGTAGAATTTTTTATACCAACACATCCGTTTTCATTTAATAAATTGGGACCTATATATTTTGAAATTTTGAATTAAAAATAACACCTAAACAGAGCACCAATTTATCATTTCTAGTGTGAAAATTCCAATGTTTGATCCATCTTGATCAATGAAGTATTCTATAATATCACTATCAATTTTATTTCATGTTAAATAATCTCTCATAGTTTTTGTGTGTGTGTAAGTAATAGTTATCTCATTCAATTTTAAAAGGTTTTTATACTTATTTATTTTGTGGTGCTAACTATCTTTCTTCAGAAATCTCCATTACACAGGTTTTTTTTGTGGAGTTTGAATACTAGAGCCTTAGTTTAGGAATCTAAGATAACATTTTATTGATAGCCTTTCAGATGATAGGTAGACATCTATTTGTTTATGGGTCACCTTTTTGACTTAGTGATGTTTATATGTTTCATAGTCCCATGACATCAGATCTTTCATAACATACGAGCCCAAGCTAATGAGGAAGTGTAATGTGTTTCCTTATAATACCATAACATTAGAGATGTACAGCCTAGGATTCTAATCCCATGAGGAATCACCACGTATTTCCTACCAGTATTATGACATTAGAACTATCATATCCTAGAAGCTTGAGCTAATGATAAAGTTTTATGTGTTTCTTGATAAACTTCCAACATGATAAATGTCAAAGCTTAGGATAATAAGTTAATGAGGAGGCACTATGTGTTTCCTTCTAATATTATATAATCAAAGCTATTAGATCATAATACATTAAACCAATGAGGAAGCACCATGTTTTTCCTACCATTCTCATAACATTAGATCTATAAAAACCATAGAAACTTGACCTAATAAGGAAACATCATGGGTTACTTTCCAATCCCATGACATCAAATCTATCAAATCCCTAATATCTTGAACCAGTGAGGGACTGTCACATGTTTACTTATAATATTTTAGTTTCAAATTTATCACAGCCCTAAGAGGCTATGCCAATGAAGAAGTGCCACATGTTTCATTCCAATCTCATAGTTATAGAGTTATCATAGCACCATGAGCTTGGATGAGTAAAAATAATCCATGTATACATATATACATGTAGGTGGATTAAGGTCCTAAAAAACACCAAACTTTTTATAATATATTATAGATTGGGACTCTTTATCAAATGATGAAATTCCATGTGTAAATAATTCATCTAGGTGGCCAATCAAGTACATAGATATATCAAGACACAGGGCTCCCCATTGAGTCTAGTTAGAATAGTACTCATCAATCCCACCAATCCTATATTTATACATGGATAACCTTGAGAACATGTGTAATGCCATGAGGGATAAATATAGATGTGTTCCTACCAATAACTTCTTATTTATTAGATTGATTAATGGACATCTTGACTTGATAGTTGAAGGGGTCCCATCACTGTCAATTAGTTTAAATTCAACGTATGATCAAAATTTAAAATTAATTTAAAAAAGTGGAAATCAATAATTAGATCTCATGTCATGAAATCATATTTTTATTCATGTTATGTGAGCCCACCAAATCCAATACTAGAGAGATATCACAAAGCCCATAATATTAAATTATGATCATTTCTATCATTATATATTTTGTGTCTTTCAATAATTAATATCTCATTGCCTTGATTTCATTCATGAGAGAATAATATCCCCTTTGTTAAAATTTTCACCCATATATCCCATAATTTACCAATTACAACATCATCTTCCAATTATAGATTAGGGCCAAAATATTGGAACAATACATTCCTTTAGGGAATCATGAGATACAAACATTAAAATAAGATATTAAAAACCATTGAATATATATAGCTTATTATTAGTGATTATGAGCCTTCAGATGATAAGGTAAAATTCATAAATGGACTAATATCCCTCAGGGCATTGGGGCTGTACAAATCATCTACTAAACTATAAGTGCTCCCATTAATAGATCTAATTGAAAACCTTATCCTCTCTTCAAGATACAATAAAGATATAATTTACTCTCCCAAAACTAAATTTAAGATTGTGAACATATTTATGACAATATTTAAATAGTATTAAATCCTCCTAAGTACACTCTCACATATGACAAGGAGCTCATGGATGACTAGACCAAAACCTATAACATCTATGAAGCTATTAAGGAGTAGGTTGAGGACCAAAATCACTAGACAAAAAAATAGGACCCCAATTAATATACAATAAAAAAACTTTAGATAAGATGTGTGCATGGGTATTATTATACTCTATCACTTATATGGAATAAGTTATATAATGAACATCAACAAATTTTGGGTTCCCCTCCTCCACATAATCATAAAGGGAGATAAATTCCTATATTTGGGTAACCTAATCACCTTTATCTCAATCAATAGGTAAATTTAGTTTTCATGAGTGACAATTTTTACATGGTCCTACATGGTGGACATTTTCTTATCCACCTTATAATTAAAGAGCTCAACATTTACACAATGGGTACCAATGGGTTTCATGGTGCATTTAGTGTTTTATAAAATCTACATTCACCACTTCCAAAATCATATCTCAGACATTTGTAACCATTTTTATACCATTATTTATCGATCCATCAATGAGAGTCTAATTTTTAGGCTCTCAAATGATATTTGGGCTTCATTATATCCCATTAGCACATACTAGTACTATATAAATAGTACCATAATAAAAGTATATGTTATTTAGTGGTATCCTTTATTTCTTCCATACATAGTCTTAAACCACCTTGTGGAACACTAAATAACATACCAATTATTCAATAGTGTCATGGGTTTTTCCCTTATCAAAAGATAACCTCCCTACCCTAAGTTCCTAGTAGTCATTTATTGTCATGAGTATAAAATCATTAATGTGTTTCAATCCATAGCCCAACACCAAGAATAATTTAATTTGGGTTAGGTAGATAATAAAGAGTGGTATCCTTGGGGCACATTACATCATCATGTGGATAAGTACCATAATCACCTTACTATCACATACCACTATAAGGGCCATATCATTGATGTAATTCACCTCAATCTAATAGATGATACTAAGGTGATTCAAAAGTTAGAGGTAGTATCCCATTAGAAGGCTCAAACAAAAACACATCTTCGACCCATGTTAGAAGAGAGACTTGATCATTTGTAGCCTCCTCCAACACTAGTCATTCTACAACAATCTCCATAAAGGCTAATAATCAAAGTCAATGAAACATCACCTTATCTATCATGATAAATTTTGTAAGGGTCCTAACTTTGCAGCAATGGTAGATTATATAGGATTTATTATATCCCAATTGTGGCCACATTTAACCCCAATGGCATGGTATAAATCATAAATTATTATTAGACCACCCTTGTAAGTTCTATCATCTCCTCTTAAATCCCAAATATCAATCACACTTACATTCTTAATGGCCCCTATAGTCACATTTATCCTAATAACACTAGTAGCTCTAAAGATGGTAGTTTCTACTAGTGGTCCAACTAGTTTAGTGGATCCAAAAATTATAGGTTCATATTCCCCCTATGTTCTAATTTCTCCCAACACATCATTAGGCTTGAAAATAGTTATAGAGTAACTTCCACATGCTCAATTTGGAGAAATTCCTTGAATCTCAATGACACTACATACGAGGTCTAAATATAATTCTACTAAGTTTCCAAGGTTTATTTTAAAAAATCCACCCTTATATCCTCAAATTATTATTATGAAACCCTCATGGACATCTTTTTCTATCACACTAGGATTCATGAGATTGGGTTTCATTCAACCAATATCATCATTCCAACTGAATAATCAGATCTCAAGTGTGATTGGCCTCCATGTATTCTTAAACTATAAGTAATTGTAGTACCAAATATTCCCTTGGGTTTCCCATTTGTTGGTTCCTCTATCTTATCCCATGCCCCCCTTCATCTTCCATCTCATTCCATGTTCCCCCTCAATTATTATCTCCTCCTCCCATGCTTCCACCTTTCATTTTAGTTGCCACCACTCCTTCTATACCACCTTCCACTACCTTGGGGATACTAGCTTGACCTAGTTGGGTGGGCCCTATTCAACCATTAGGTGCATAAATAATAGATATGGTCTATCATGGGGAATTGAATATCTAGTTACACTTTGACAAAGACTCAGGTAGGATGAGGAGAGTTATGAACCAAAATTTATCTTAAGAAGGAAACCCTATGGTATGGAGGATTGGGGAGGACATTTTATTTCTCACTAAGAAAAGGATTATTTTAGGGGAAGAAAATATTGTTGAAGATCTAGTCTTAATAATCAAGGTGACCTATGAGCTCATGAAGAATCAAATGAAAGACCTAAGGGACCAAATTATGACCCTAGAATCTTAGGTGATGATTTCATTCTTGATTGATCCAATTGTTAAGTTTGAATTTTCCTTTACATAATTATTAATATCCTTGGGAAAATTGATTGAGGCTCTCTCAAATATCAATGTGTTAGTATAAATGGAATAATAGTACTTAGATAGGATCATCAAATTTGATATTAAGTTCAAGTATATGGTGTTGATACTCCATCATAAAATGATCCCATAACTAAAGGTCATGCTCCTCATTAACTTGAATTTATACCATACATTCATAAGTATAGTGATAAATTAACTTAAGGATTGACTTTAAGACATTAAGACTACCATCGGGTCCTTAGATAAAATTAGGGACCAAATACATGCATAATTCAAGGAGGCTAGCATTATAGTCCTCTTCCACCTAGATGACACATTGCTCAGTTTCAATGAATTTAGAGTCCACCTCAGCCATTTCACAGTGAAAATGAAGAAGTAGGAAAAATACAATAACGATGGATCTGAAAGCATATTTAAGATCATCATGTAATCAAATATGAGTATCATATAGGTTAGTAAGGTTAAATTATCATTACAGTCCCCTCTCAGTGTTCATGATAGGCTATTGACTCAAGCAAATATTCTCTTATAAGATCCACCCATAAATTTATGAAAACTAGAATGAGAGGTAAATTTGGTGGCATAAGAACTCAATACTCATTATTGTGAAACAAATTAGTTGGGGAATGGTCCCCAAGAAATCTCAAGATGAATATCTTGGTGGTCTTGATTAGGAATGTATTTTTAGACTATGGGCCCTCTTTTTGTCTTTCTTGTCTTTTATAGAACTATGGTTTTAATAATTGGGTTATTGTAACTAGTTTTTGCCATAATGTGTATGAGTGGGATATCATTAATTTTGTATATGGTTCCAATATTTTCCCTTATATATGATTCTATTTATCTCTTTTGTAGGGGTTGACAATTTTGTAAATTGAACACTCAATATTAACACAAGTTCTTATCTTTTTTCTCACATGGTTTTCAATTTTCATGAATGTCTTCCAAATTATCTAATTTAATAAAAATATTAGCGTTAATGAAAAGAATTTATTTTATATAGGTGTATGCATTGATTAGAATGAGCCTTTATTTATTTTAATATCTTCCTAAAACTCTTTGTCTTGATTTAAATTCTTATAGACCTATGTGTGTTTAGCAATAGGTCGCATGCATTTTTAATTATAAAAGGATTTTGGAGTTAAGAATTCACTACTCTCCTTTGATCTCCTTATTTATGTCACTGAAGTCTGATCTTTCCTGAAACTTAGTATATAATTATGAAACTATGGTTGGGCACATCCTTAGTTCTCAAGCATTGGCATCATTTTATGTCCCATAATATTCCTTTTCTACCTTACCCTCTTTCACTTTTGATATTTTTATTATTATTATGTGATATTTTCCCATTTATTTATAAATTTTGATATGAAGTGAATTAGGGCCTTGGTGGTAAATGTTTTTCAAATAGTTTCGTTAGTAATGAATAAGCTTATGTCAATGATAAATTAATAATTATATCTCTGGTGGTAGTGTTACATCTCTTGGAAATATATTCCAAATAGGTTATTTAATTGAGACCAGTACCTATATCTCATGGCCTATATTTTTGTAGTATCAATCCTAAAATGAGAGGATTAAATTCCCTAATTATTCCTCAAGATTGATTGATTCACCAAATCTAATAGGCTAATTTAGGATAATCAGATCTTAGATTGAACAAAAATAATCATGTACACCATTTCCATCTCCATATGATTTCATGGGATTACACATTGAAAAACCAAATTAAGGGAATAAATATTTCCCACAAACACTTTTTCCAACTCTTCATCACACCTCAAGGAAATTTCCAACTCCTCTTTATTGCTCACATTCTTCTCACAAATTTCTCTCTCATGATGGACTCCCAAAGTCCCATTTTAAACTACCTCCATGGATTTTATCTCCTCATTCTATATTATATTTTTATTTCCTTTACATGGTTATTCTACAACCATACTCTCTTTGTAGGAACTATATTTCACATCAACCACCTCTATTTTTTTTCCTTCATAGAAACCCATAACTCATCGTGGTTGATCTTTTCATTCAACTATGTTTTTCCCTTTATTGAAACATAAAAATCCTCATGGATTCATTATTAATTTATATATATATTTTCATTTATAGAAGAGAGTAGCTTTCATTGGTTGTCCTCAACCTTTCTTCCTTCTACAAGATAAATGATAAATTCATTGATTTAATTCACCAAGGATAATAATAAATCTTACCACTTATGGTATTCTATAAACTCCTTATTGTTATGAAATAATGGATCTCCTTCTTCCAATTCAACTGTTATCAACTCTATATCCAATGTAATAAGGATTTATCCCTCTAAGGTTTTCTTACAAACCTCTTTCTCCTTGATATTCTAAAAATCATATTTGGGAGTTTTTCCTCCTCTTTTAATTTTTTGATAATAGACTTGAGTTTCTCACATGGAAACCTCACCCTATTATTTTATTTCAATGCAACCTTATTCTATGCATACACATCCTTCTCCTTTATAGTTATCAAATTAGTATTGATATTCTCACATGACAACTTCCCTCTCATAATGCTTTCCATGGCAATATTATTTTTCAATTTTATCTCAAGCCTTAAAATATAAAGCTTATTCAACCATTATTACTACAATTTTGGGTGTACAAAAAGAAAAAAAACTTGGAAACCAATTTTTCTCAACCACTCACCTTTTTTTTACCTTTCCTTGTCTCCTCACTTATATCTCTCTTTGATACATAGATTCAACTTTACCTAATCTCTTACATGTAGACTTTACCCTCATGGGTTCTATAATATTATCCTATTAAGAATATATTTATAGCTCAAATATAAATTTAAAAATATTATCAATACTCTTATTAAAATATATAAAATCAAGATCACACATAGACTTACATCTTTCCTTCATCATGACCTATGTTGGTTTCTTTTATTTTCTACATGGTCCTTTTTCCAAGGCATTTAATCTTTATTATAGGGACAAAAATCCCATGATAATTTATTATTCATCATCTTCATTAATATTTTAAACATCTATAATATTTATTGGAATTATTTCACCATATCTATCAATTCTTCTACTCCATTTGCTCTTCCCTTTTTTTATGCCATCTTTACTCAAAAAGCATGATTCTCTTTCACAACCTAAAAAAGACTAAATATAGATACTCTATCAGATCCTAAACACTTTTATTATTTATCTCACACCTAATAAAACTCCTAATCAGTAATATATAAACTTCTCTTTCATAACATGCAACTCACTTAGTTGACTTTTCTTTTATAGACTATAACTAACTGAAATAAGAGCCTCACACACTTATCCTAAAAGGAAAAAACTTTGTATGGTACCAAATTATAAAATTATAATATAGGGAAAATTATTAAGGCCTGCCTTATCTATTTGTTTCTTTGGTTTAACACTCTAACATGGACACACTTTTAACATTTACTCAGACTTGATGCCCTTTACACATATTAAGTGAATTCATATTAAAAACATCATAGTGGAGTACACACTCACACTCACACTCTCAAATATTTTAATACATATTATTATTACATTACATGAGAGATATATATACTCCCATTTAGTACCTCTTGGACTAAAACAACTCTTTATTATGCTCTTGGAGAGTTCTCCTTCCCAGCTCATCCCTTTGTCCAAAAACTCATTTTTTTAAATCTCATTATCATATAACGCTAACATATAAAGATTAATGTGATGTAAATTAAACTTAAATGGCCTCAAAATAACATAAAATATTTTTGCAAATTTTAGTTTTTGTTATTAAACATGAAACTTTCGGTAATGACTCCTTTCATGTGTAACAAAACATACATAGCCACACATAAATGTCAAAAAATTTCATTTTACCATTTCAAAATGAAATAGTTATCATATATCAATAATATTAAAACATAAAGAACCACCAAAAATATTAGATTTTTAGGTGATACTATAATAAAGAACCGAACTATTGACTCTTAGGTGCTTAAGTGACATTTTCAAGCTGAATGACAGTTACAAAAACTATCATAACATTAAATCCATTTATCCAATTGATCCAAAATTTAAAAAAATTTATTTTAAACTACATTTTATATTATTTAAAAAAATATGGAAGTATAATTATTATCATAGGTAAATAACCCTTGTGAAGTGTTGCATGTTAGACAAATGACATAGACAAATAGAAATAGATGGTACATTACCATGGTATCTACAAATTATTAGAAATATACGACATAAATTTTATCACTAAGTTAGTATGACCCCACCAAATTTTATCATCTAATGCTCACTTTAGGTGAAAATAATATTACCAATTTTTATGACTTATTAGTCCATGTAGACTGATAAAAGAGAAAAAATAACTCTACACTTTTCCTGTGGGAAATGAATAATTTTTCAACATCATTCTAAAAGGTTAAAAATATCACACCAATAAGGCCACAAAACAAAAACCTAAGCTAACACAGAAATTTTTTATTTATTGATGTAATATTGCAAGCACCCTTAGATGCTCTTACATCAGTAAACTAATAGGTGGGGAGAATAGGAGGACATTTGACCATTAAAATGAACATATATTCATGTTACATACTCTTTATGATTTAAAAATTAAATTATAAAAGAGAATTTTATACTTATGTAAATTTACACTTGTCATGCATTAATGATGGTTGAAGAAAAATATGGGCAAGTTATCTTCACCTCCCTCAATCCATAATAATTACATCTTATGTCCAAACCCATATATGTAACATAAAAATGTTAAGGTCTTAAAATTTTATAAAATAAAAACAAAGAGGAGAAATATTTTATTCACAATCATTCTATAAGGGTATTATATGGACATGAGATACAATATGATAAGATGATTTGTATAATAATCACTAGAAAATACACATCCACATAGATAGATGCATGCCTATAGATCTCCATAAACTAACATAGAGCAACCTATAATATTCATTGAAAAAAACATAATTTATTTTACCTCAAGTTTTTATTCACTCAATTATCTATTACCAAAGCCTCACAATAATAGCATCATTCAAATCTTCCTCCTATAAAACCTCTATCTTATCAACATATCTTCATGCCAACTGAACCTCATTATCTATAATGTAAATATGATCATTTTGTAAGGTTATTAATGTTTGTAAAGAATAAAAAAGTCAAAATGTAAAATACACATGCCATTAAATGGATTGGTATATCCTTAAAACCATAACACTAATTGGATGCCTTGGTGATTGCATGCTAATAATTATTAGTTTTTTTACCCATCATAAGAAGAGAAATATAATATTACTCTCAATGTAATTTAAATAACATTATTTTATATTCTAGTTACATTTAGTATATAAAAATCAATGTCCACCACTCCTACTTCTATTATTAGGCTTGAAATATTCTAAGCATAATTAAGCTAATGATTTCTAAATGTAAAATAAGGCATTCAATTCTTAAGTTACTAAACAATACTATAGTAGAGAAATTATGCATCTCACCAAGTTAATATCACATTACTTGATATTTTATTTTAATTTTGTGGTGGGTACCATGATAATTGCTCATCATTATTGGATCCTCTAAAGGATATCACATAATTCTTCCCAAACTAAATATAGATTGTACTTACCCATCAAAAATATGTATTTATATAAATTTTCTCAAATAAAGTTTCTATATTATTATCCAAACCATATAAAAGTATGTAATATGTAGATTATCATGCCTTTGAGCTTAACCATATACTTAATAAAGGATATCATATTCAAGTGATTGATTCAAGTGCAATTAGGAGTGATACTTTAGAGCTAGTAAATAATATGAGGCTATCCAACCTTTAAAGGGCATAAACCAAAATAAAATTTCCTTGTAATATATATATATATATATATATATATATATATATATATATATATATATATATATATATATAATTAAGGTTTTAAAAGGACACCCATGCTCTAAATTCATTACAAAGGAAAATTCATAGCTATTATTAGTCTTGTCAGAGAGTATTAATAAGTATCTACATAGTTTTAAGATATTTTAAGTGGTAATGTATACACTACTAATGTAAATCATGTAGATATAAAAAAATATATGATCTATATGGATAACTCAGTGTTTCAAATTATGTAATATTTTATATTTACATAACATAGGAATTTATATTAACACCAACACTTGACTAAGATTATACTATCTTATTTTTCTCGTAAGTCCTTGACTGTAAGAGATGTTTCTTACTTATGTGATACATATATAAATATAGAAATACTTTGTGTAAAATACTAATAAACATGATAAAATTTATCTAAACTATATTTATGATACTTAGATACACATATTTATCTTAAATTTTATCATAGTGTCAATTTCATGCAAAAATAAGGCATGAAGGCAGAACACAATCATTCCTAATAAAACCTTCCACACTTAAGTAGATGAACAAACATAATATGTTAAGGGAAAATTAATTCCAAATTTAATTCGAATATAAAACATATTTTTTTCCAAATAAGACAATGCATTATCAAAATACAAACATAGAATTTAATTCAAGAAATTTTATACAATGTATTCTCAAAAACTCTCTTAGCTCATACTATAATACTCAAAATATATCCAAATTAATTTATAGCCTTACTATTGATTTTATAAATAAAAAATATCCTACTCAGTAAACCCTACTAAATAATATTCTTCCAATATCCTACTAAGATAATAGTAGCCATTAAATACACCCATAATATCAAGGTCAACATAATCACTCTACATTGAATGGAAAATTTGTTCATTCAAAATAAAATAATCAATTTTAATGAACTCAATCCAATTTTTTTAAGGATATTCATGTTATACCTTTATAGGCCTTAAATATAATTCCTAGCTTAGTATAGAAACATAGTCATCAAAATCATCATCCTAATTTACTTAGAGATTAGTTAATCTAACTTAGTAACAATATAAAATAATTAACACTCTAAAATTCACTTCTCATAAATGTGTACTAAAGATTAAAAATCAAGCATAGAAAGAAAGAGAGAGATAAAATTCTCCTTAGGCATAACATTACCTATTAACCAGGGTTATAAGCATACATGACATAAATAAGACATTATACCTATTCTAATAATTCTTAAACTCAATCTAAGGTGGTAATCAAATAATACCATATGAAAAATGAATTCAAAGTTTATTATAGTAACAAGAGTCAACAAAGGTCTCAAGGTTCAAGGATAGAAGGAATATGAAGGTAGGTTACTCCATTACAAATCTCTTAGTTTGATGGGATATAACATCTAGGCAAAGACTACCATATTATAAATTTGAAAATCTAAGGCATGTAAATTAATTAAATGATTTTAAAATAAACACAAAAGTAGTATAATAATGGACTTCAAAACCTTGTTTAGATCATCATTAATAATTAGTTATCTCATCGAGCCTTGACATATAATGTTCAAAGCTACAAACTATGAATTCATTATTTCACAAGAAGATTTAAAATTTATAAATTAATTTTTAACATAAATTACTATAATCACAATTTTAATCACTAAAAATAATGCAAGTAACATTAGGTATCTCAAATACTAACCAAGAACAACTCAACTAGGAAATTTCATTGAAAATATTTTACCAGATTTACCAAGATTATTATTTTTCATTTGTCCATTCATATTTTCAATATCTTCAAAATCACTATTCAAGCATGTGATACAAAAGTGTAAAGTAAATATTCTAGTACATCATAATTTAAAACCTTACTTAAAGACCCTATAATATCGTAACTTAAACTAATTACATTTTTAATAAAGAGAATAATAAAATTACACTACAATATTTGATAATATTATTAAAAAATCAATAACTATTATTATAATCAAAATAATTTACTATGAGATTAAACTTAAATAACATCATGGTTATATAATGTTAATGAAACACAAATAACAAGATATACATCCTATTAAATTTATGATTATGTATTATTTGTCCCAAAAGTTTCACTCTTTTCCA